>JBBPBX010110891.1:0-10805 GCA_038048925.1 Garcialebias charrua | reverse complement strand
GTGATTAGACTGCCGGGTATTAAATATCTTTATCTGTTACACTCCATGCACTTATTTCCATAATAATTCACTGAGTCTGAAGATCAGACAAGCTTGTCAAGTTAATGACAAATCAATGACAAATCACCAGAGACCGCTTGATTTATTAGATAATTTTTTATCTGATCCTTGCTGTGACAAGCTAAATGTTTTATTTTTAAATGTTGAGTCAAACAGGTACAATCACATTCTGTGTTTAAACAAAAGGGAACAGTGTTTCTGTGCATACTCACGTCACTGAGAGGTGACATGGTGATGACAGCTTAGCATGGTGGGAAAGTGCGAGCGTTCATGCTTCGGTACTTCAACCGATCCTTCATGGAGGAAATCGTGTACTTTGTTACAGGAAGTCGTGCGATATAATGAATTTGTTTTCTCTGTGCGTGTTTCTGTGATTTCAGGGTGCGTTCTGGGGCCTGATGGTAGGTTTGGCGGGAGGCGTGTGTCGGATGGTTTTGGAGTTTATCTACCCTTCTCCTGGATGTGGCGTCGTGGATACAGCACCTGCGGTGTTACGTGACGTGCACTACCTCCACTTCGCCATTCTGCTTTGCGGGCTCACTGCCGGCGTGGTCGCTGTAATCTCACTGCTCACACCGCCGCCCAGCCACGAACAGGTGGGCTCACGTCTGCACCGTAAACAGGAGAAGCGTGTTCCTTGTCTGTCTGTGCACCTGCAACTCTAGCTGCTAAAAGTAAAACTGATCAGTCTGCGTGGAGGATCTAAAGGAGGCTTACATGATGAAGAGGAAATCTTAATCCCAAACGACAAAACCAAAATCCTGCAGCACAATGGATTTATTGTTACACATTTTAACAACAAACCAAGCCTTTTATTTGAAGTTTCATTAGATCTCATGACCCATTTTGTCACGTCTTTCATTGCTCAAGCCCATGCATGAACCCAAAAGGCAAACATGAGCTTTCTGAAGGAACGCCCTGTCTTAACACGGTTTAAGAGAACTAGCCAGAGTTGTGTCCTCACACGATGTAAGTAAACTACAGATTTACAAAATGCAGCACCGCATGCTTTATACAAGCTAGAATATACCAAACACGTCTCCTCCCTTGTACACCCGAGGGCTCGTTGCAGGGTTCGTCAGTGCTCTGCAGATGAAGAATGACCAAATAAATGCAGAAAAATAAAACTCAAAGACAGAACTGTCTGCAAACAACATAACAACACAGATGATATCAGCAGAGCAGGGGGCATCTGTTCAAACATGCTCCAGACAGAAGAAGAGCCGCAGCAGCCGATTGCTCAACGACTAGTTTTGTATCAATAAATATGCTGCGTGTGTCGTGTCTGTGGTGTTGAAGAAAGAATAGAAAGCAATGAACACGCAAGTAGAAAAACTATTAAATGGTGAACGAAGACCACTGAGTGCAAATTAAAATGGTAAAACAGCAAACCTCGTTTCTTGTAATCATGAAACTAGAACACGATTAACCCTTTAATTACCCATTCAAGACAAATTTTATGAAAATGTTTTTATTTCCTTGGGTGATTGATGACAACATTCAATAATTTTTTTCTATAACATACCCATACCCAACGCTTTAATGTCCATTTTGTGAAACTTGCTAAAAAGATTAAATAATTTACTTCTACCAGAGCTAGTAGTACAAGTACACCAGCTAGTCTTATTTCATTAAAATAGTATTATTTCTACGTTTTTCTCAATTTTAATCTTAGTAAATTAAACTTATAAACAACAAAAGTAAGGAGTAGGAAAAGTTATAATTTTTAATTTAATTAGCTTAAATTTGCTACCTGTACCATGAATTAAATCAACCATTTGGTCAAGCACATTTAATAAAAATAAACATAATTTGAATGTTTGTGCTGCATCAAGGGTTATGAACCTATTTAATAAGGCCTTTATCACCAAAATATGTAAATATAAGTATCCATACCTTTCAAAGTTTACCCAAAAACAGTCATGATGCTTGATGTCCTGTTTTTTGTCTTCCTGGTACCATTTACTGTCACGGTGCCATCTGGTGGATCTTTTTAACAATACGTACTTTGACTGGTAGAGGTGGCTCAATCAGTTTGAGTTAGGATAAGCTCTCCCTTCTTTGAATTTTAGTGACTCAGAATCAGAAGATCTTTATTGACATTGCACCGGGGTACAACAGGAATATGTACGCACAGTCATCCGAAAGAAGGACTAAGTGTACGAAGCTGCAGCTAGTTATCAACGCGGCCATCTTATTCCTTATCAGAATAATAATCTTAGATATGAAAAGGGGAGAAGAACCATGAGGGTAGATAGTGGCATTACAAAAAATATCTTTCACATATTGTCTATTAGGACACGATTTGAGACATTAAAAACTCTACCAGCAAGCACAGTTAAGACAAATTACATAAGCATTTGAGGTTGAGGTGGTTGAGATTAGTCATCGAGCCTTTTTCAGATCAGCCACAGTTTCTGATTATGTTGTTCAGCCAGCAGTTCTGATAAGTTTTCACAGAAAGTTCTCGGGGGGGGGGATGCAGTTATTGTCCTCGGTTCCTCATGACCCTAGCCTGGTTAAAACCAGACCCTTGTCCTTCACTTCGCTTTGTACTAGGGTCTGGCATTTCTCCCATAGAAAACGATTTCTCCGGTCGATTTTTGACCGGACCAATCAGAGAACAGAAGGCGGAGTTTTGTTAGTTTAGCCTGGCGAGGTCCAGGCTATCAGATAAATAGCTCAGAAACCACTCGGTGGATATTTTTTCTGCTACCAGTGTGTAATTATATGGCTCTAATTTACTGACTGTTGGCCTAGATGAAACATTTGAGATAAAATTCGATTTTTTATCATTTATTTTCGTAGCGCACCCGAGGCTGTTTGGAAAATGTCAAACCGAAACTATTTAAATCCAGCAGATTTGACCATTTCGTGAATTGATTTAGGAACTGTTAAGCTCAGGAACACTTCTGATATAACGTCAGCTAAGAAATATATTTTTTCTCAGCAAAGAAATAATAGTTTTTTACCTTGTTTTCATGAAAATTCCTTCGTGGCGGCAGCCATTTTAACTGACGACGTCAGTCGACGTCGTTCAAAACTCCGCCTTCTGTTCTCTGATTGGTCCGGTCAAAAATCGACCGGAGAAATCGTTGTCTATGGGAGAAATGCCAGACCCTAGTACAAAGCGAAGTGAAGGACAAGGGTCTGGTTTTAACCAGGCTATCATGACCCAGGAGAAATTTGATAGTCAGCCCATTTCCAAGGTTGTTGGGGAGTCAGATTCAGATAAGCTTGATTGTTGATTTTCTTCAGGCAGACAGATTTTTTTTCCTGCAGCCTTGGAGTCCATCTGGACGATCAGTTTCCAAAATAGTCTAATTGTGGGAATCCATTCCACTGATCCATGCTATGAACCTTCCTCAAGGTCGAACCCACCATGCTGACGAGTCCCAGTAGCCACCGGTAGCCTGTGATTCTCATAAATCGCCTCCGCTTGTAAATCAGCTGATTTAGCAAGGCCACAGCACGAATTTAACTTTCACACTGACTCGGAAGCTTTGTCATGGCCGAAACTGCTCTCGAAATCTTCCTCAGTTTCCGATAGAACAGACCTCCGCCAATGCCAAAAAGCAAAGCACCTGCCATCATAAATCCAATTATGTAAATATCTTCAACGTCCTCCACAGACAGGACTGAGAGACACATCACTTTCCACTCTCCCCAGGAATCCATGACGTAACCTCCAGAGTGTGTCTGTGCTGGGCAAGCTGGTTCTCCCGGACCTTGTCGTTTTGTTGAAAAAAATCTTGTCAATAGAGTTGATCGTCCATGATACCAAATCCATAATCTCAGTTTACGTTCGAGAGATGAGCACCGAGGAGCTGCTAAAACACAGAGAGCGAAGCAGGGAGAAGGAAGATGAGGAAGCAAAGGCAGAAGCAGCCACCTGCGACCAGAGCGAGGGAGGGAAAAAAAATGTGGTCAGCCATTTGGTTGACCAGGCATTCAAAGGGTTTTAATAAAAACTGACATTTGTTCATAGCTGAATGAACTACTTAATTGTACTTTAATTTTTTACTTTTGTTTCCGAGCCACATACATTAGTAGGTTAGCTAAGGTTAGCACAAAGACAAATTGAGTGAAACAGCTCGACTTCTCCAAATGTAAAGAATCTTTAGCTTTCCTTCCTGAACATTTCTTCTTTTTCTTTTGGCTGTTCGACATCCAAAAGACTCTGCCTCTTCCAGTTCATCTCCTGTCTTTTTGTCCACGCCATGTCTCCAAATGATAAGAAAAATAGTTGGTCTCACTGCTGTCTTGTTATCCTTCCTGAAATTTAATATTGTTAAATTAACACTACTTATGGAAGGCAGCTGCTGTGGTCCTTATCATCATCATGCTGCTGACGACCATGTTGCTAAGATAACCTCACTGTCATCAGAATCACTGCCAATAGGACCATGCTGCTGTAGATTCATTTCTTTTTTTGCTTTTGGTGCCTTGTTCCTGTATTTTTGTCGCATGCTTTGAATAAATCCAAGTTTATGTTAGTGCTCACATTAAGTGCGTAAATTATAGCCGAACAGAACCTATGAGAATTGTGCTGCTGCTGTTTGGTGTGTTGTTTTGCACTATTAGTGACTATCGTATATCTTAGATCTTATAGCGTACCGTTGGGCGTTTGTTTAAGCATATATTTTAGTTGATATCTTAGATGTCAATCACGCCAACCATTGCCTAAAAGGAAACTTCACATATTTTGAAGCTGTGTTCTGTAGAAATCCTATAAGCAATTAATATCTTACCTGTTGTAGATAGCTTTTTGGATAACCTCTGTGATGAATGACACTAAAGAACCTTGAATCATTGAGTGTGTTATGAAAAACATTTTAAATATAAATTAATGACGTGTTCAAATGGTTTTACAGTTCTCCTTTTGATGAAGTTATTAGCTGTTGCTCAATAAAACGAAACAAAAAAGATAATCAGATTTTCACTTCGTGGTTGAAACGTTACGTTCTCTCCATCTCTAGGTGTGTAACCTGACCTGGTGGACAATAACTGAAGAGCGACAAAGTGAGATTCCTCTGCCGAAAGTGTCCCCTGTCGGCCACCGTAGCGCTCACGGTAAAAGTCTGAGCACTTTCTTGTATAAAACCCAGACATGAATCATCTGCAGGGAGAAGCAGCTGTACTGTTTGAGTAACTTCCTGTTTCTACTGTGTTTTGTCTGATGACTGTTCAGGCTCGGAGCCAACACGTCGCGTAACGTGCGGCCAGCGGGCAGGACTGTGCGTTGCTGGATTGTCGTGCTCGGAGCAGACTCCCGCTCCTAAAGTTCCCAGCATTCGTGAGAGCGTGTTCTGGTCCAGGTTCTGCTGTGCCAACGCCCTCCTGCTGGTCAGCGTGAACATTTTTCTGTACGCTTACTTTGCTTGAACGAAGGGTCAGACGTTACACCGATGAGCCTCTGCTTCCTCTGCAGCGACTGAACTGGAAACTGGGTGCAGTGGCTCGTGGGGGTCTGTCACTAATTGACTTTTCTTTAGAGTTCACCAGGATCCTTAACATGCAGTCTTATTTCCTGATGTAAATCCAGTTGACGTGGCTTTAGAAATAACTGAATAAAACATTTAAAACTACAACAGATCATGTTTTCTGAAGTTTTAACAGCCTTTTAATTGATTAGCTGCATCAGTCGCCTTTGCTAGAAGGAAACTTCACATATTTTGAAGCTGTGTTCTGTGGACAACCTGTAAGCAATTCAAAGTCAAAGTCAACTTTATTGTCAGATCTGCAATATGTACTGTACAGGACATACACAGGACCGAAATTGCGTTTCTCTCAGTCCCATTAATATCTTACCTATTATAGATGGCTTTTTGAAAACCTCAGTTTGAAGAAATAGAGTTTAATATGGACCAGACTGACGGGCTAACGGCTAGTCTGAGCAGAGCTGGTTTCCAAGCAGATTGTTGCAGTCTTAAAAGACAGCCTCACTTTTAAACGTTTGACGATAGTTTATTTGAGCAAAAATTTATGAATTTTTTACAAAGCTGTCAGTTTTATTGGGGACTGCTTAGTAAGGCAGCCACCTATTATTATCCACCTGACAAGGGTTTCTTAACTTTAAATCTTACTCTTCCGTCAACTTTAATGCAGCCTGAACCACAACGCGTACCCTCACAAATGTTATATTAAAACGACCGTCTCAGCACAGAGATGTGTGCTATTATTTTGTTGGCTTTTTGAGTTACCATGGCATCATAATTTGCAAACAAAGATGCCATTTTTCATAGACTCTCGTGGCAAATGAAATATCCAAAATGGGCACCTGAGCTAAAAGGGAAAATTACTGTAAATCAGCCGTTTTTAGAGATATTAAGCTGAAATTTGCTGCGAGCAATGCCCAATAAATAATGAATTTTATAAAACTTCAAGCTGGCTACCAAAGTTAAGTTTAAATTAACTCAGCTATTTTTACACATAAAGCTGAAATTTGGTGTGATTGTAGCTGAGAACGTTCCCCATCACATATTGGAGCCAAATGAAAAATTCAAGATGGCCACCATAGCTTAAAAGAAAAATATACTTTAACTTGTTGATTTTTTGCCATTTTAAGCTAAAATTTAGTATGGTGGTAGCTGAAAGCAAACCCCAACACATACCGGTAATAATATCAAATAATTTGTTTTAATGGGTACAACGTAGCAGTCCCCATCAAAGTTTCTCCAGGGTCTTTCCAGTTTTGCACTTTATTCCAGCAGATATATTGGGGTATACTTGCAGAAAGTGCTGCAGCTGCTGCCACTATTCATTTGCAAATATCCAAAGATTTATGTAAATAAAAATGTGTCTAAAAAATAAATGGCCAGATTTTGAAAATAAAATAGCATTTGCATGAACGGGCGTGAATGTTTTGAGAATGGAGCAGTTTTACGATGGCATCTGTCCACTTTGGTTTTAATCCCTCTCTGACAAGCGGTTAGCTCATCAGTCTGGTCGATATTAATCCTAATTTTGCCAAACTGAGATTGTTCAAAGAGCAGATCTACAACAGGTAAGATATTTATTATAACATTTTCCACAGAACCCCACTTCATAAGATTGGAACTATTATTTAAAGTGCTATTAAGGATAACAACAAAAATAAAAGTGTGGCACATTTGCTGCAATCTTTAATGATTAAGAAAAAAAAATTCTTCACACTCAAAAGATTTTTAAGTCTATTAGGAGAGTTTATTTTGCTAAAATTAATAGTTTGCTGTGTTTTCAACAGTGTGAAGCTTTAAAACAGAAAGTTAACTTTGAAGCTATAGAAGGCCAACGTGAAAAGCGTGCAGTCATAAATGACCTCACAGGAAAGCAGAAGTGCTTCAGTGAAAACTACAGGATACAGTGAGAAGTGTTTATTTCCCATCACTCGTCAACGTCCATGAAATAACTGCAGTGATATTTATCATCCTTTAATTAAAGCCTATTTCAACAGTTTAAGGTTAGGTCGTAAAAATAAATCATAAGGTTTCAAAGCCTGATTTGTAAGGAGTCATATGAGCGATATTTAATCAAATTATTAGACATTAATTTGGAAGTTTTTCAGCTCATAACCTCAATAAAAAGTGCTGCCCTCAATATATAAATAGCTTGTTGTCACATTTTAACACAAGTTATTTCAAGTTTGCACATGATATGTATAAATCAAAGATGAAAAATGTGTAGGTCAAACAAATTATATGGATACACAGGACTTTTTTAAATGCATTTCATTACTTTTAATTTTGTGTAACATAATTCATGAGTAGCTAAACCTTTTTTATATTTCTGTTGAATGTGGCTTTAGTTTTTTTTCTTCCTTTAGTTTATTCATAAATCCAAATTTTACTTTCGGAACACAAACCCTCTCCGTTATAAGATTTTTATTTTTTGTGAAGTAATTTTAAATTAAATTTTAAATGTCTTGGTTGGTTACAATATGAGATAATAGCTTCGAAACAGTTTTCGTGTTGTTATGCCATTATTTCCAAGTAACTTATTTCTAAGTATGGTGGAAAAAAATGAGTGGTTTTTGCAAAAAATACAGCGTCTAATAAAAACATTTTCACTTCCCCATTGTTTTGGTTTTTTTAAGTTTCTGACATATCTGAAAAAACACGTACAGATGTCCATAAATTTGTACATCTGAAATGTGTGCACCTTATTTACTCACTTCAAACAAAGTTTTATGAAAAAATAATTACAGTAAAACAAAGTTAAGTTTTAACACCTAAATTGTATTTGTAGGGTTGAAAACAATCAAAAAGCCTCAAAGAAACAAATCTGTTGATTTGTTTTAATGAGTGAAATGTCAGATGTACGGTATATGAAACAAACAAATGTTTTGTTTCTGAACTGCTTATTGTGCAGCAGCCATCTAAAACCAACAATAAAAACAGAAAAAAAGCAATAAAACCTTAAATCTACGTTTTTGACGTCAAAAGATGATGCTACTATTAAAGAGATAGCTCAGACAATTTGAAGTTGATAGGTTATGAACAATTAGCATCTTACCTGTTGAAGATAGCTCTTTGAACAATCTCAGTTTAGAAAACGGAGTTTGATTCTGAGCGGACTGACGAGCTAACAGCTAATATGAGCGGGACCAAGCTGCCATCTTCAAACAAATAAGAAAATCTTTAATTTTTCAGCAGTTTATGCAAATGCTATTTTTTAAACCTTTACCATCATTTTTTAAATTTTTTTATTTTTTACAAAAAAATGCTGATTTACCCACAGATCAAAAACATGCATGTTGGGCTGATTGGTAGCTCTAATGTGTGAGTGAGTGAATGGTTGTTTGTCTCATTTGTCTCTATTAAAGTGTCCCTGTGATGGACCGGAGACCCGTCCAGGGTGTCCCTCGCCTCTCTACTGGATATGGACGCCAGTGACCCCCGCAACACGAAAAGGAAGAAGCGGGTAAAGATAATGAAAATATAAAGATATTCAGACGGGAAGTGTTTTCCAGTGGTTCCTAACACTGGTCCTTGAGGAACACCATCCTGCATGTTTTAGTTGGTTCCCTGCACCAACACACCTGATTCAGTGATTTAATTACTTCATCAAGTTCTGCAGAAGCCTGTTAATCACCTGTTCATTCAAATCAGGTGTGTCAAAGCAGGGAAACAACTAAAACATGCAGAATGGTGTTCCTCAAGGACCACGGTTGGGAACCACTGTTTTCAGCTGCACAGGAAGTGTAGCTAGCCGCTGCTACTTGCAAATAACCACAAGTTTCTATATGAATAACCATATACATGTATGCAAAATGAAATGTAAAGATAGAGTATATAAAGTTGCATGGACTACTTCAGCATTTTAAGAGTTTTATCATAGTTTTTAGATGGCAGCAACTCACTTTGGATGGTTTGATAATCTAGCTGGTCAGAATTAAACTCTGTTTCTCCTAACTGTGGTCAGTCAAAAAGCCATCTACAACAGATAAGATGATCATTGTTTATAACCTTCCCACCAAATCTCACTTCAATGATGGACTGTCACTTTAAGCGTTTGTGTAACCCATTGGTTCCCAACCCTGCTCCTTGAGGAACACCATCCTGCATGTTTTAGTTGTTTCCCTGCTCCAACACACCTGATTCAGTAGATTTTATTACTTTCACATGTTCTGCAGAAGCAGGTGTGTGTCTGAGCAGAGAAACAACTAAAACATGTAGGATGGTGTTCCTCAAGGACCAGGGTTGGGAACCCACGTTTTTAAAGGCATCAGTCACTGAACAGGTTGAAGCACGTCTCTGGGTGTCAGCGCAGATCTGAAGTACAGCCGTGGAGCTAGTGGAACAACGGCTGAACGTATTCTGGAGGGAAGATGCCCACCCGGCCTCGACAGCGCCCCCTCCAGCCCAGCGAGTCTGAACAGTCCAGAAGGTTGATGACATCGCCACGTCTAAAGTGGAGGTGGGCGGTTTGAGTGGGGGTGTAGTCGCAGAGGGCGTGAGCCAGACGAGGCTTTTAAGATAAAAATAGGATGTCAGACACAGGTGTGAATTTAACAGAGCTGTTTACAAGAAGTCATTCATTGTCATACCTCCAAAACTGGTTTCTGGTGAGAGGGGGGAGAAGGGCGGCCAGGGATGGATGACGCTCCAGTTGGTCCAGGGATGGATGACACTCCAGTTGGCCCAGAAGTTTGTGTGCAGTTATGTACCACAGCAACAAATGAGTGAAAATATAATTTCTATAAATAAATCTGCGTTTGAAGTACATTTGGTGTTGCTGTGTTTCACCTTCTTTATTTCAATAAGATACGTTGTTTAATGTCTAATGAGAAGTTCTACTGCAAATAAAAAAACTAGATGTGATTGTTTTTTTGGCAACTTACCAGTTTAGTTTTTTATTGACAAGTACAAAACTTAGAAACATGCACGTTGCTGTGGTTCCTCCTCCAGGAGGAGATTGATAAGAATAAAAGCTATAATTATAAATTTTAGGCTGATTGGTAACTCTAAATTGACCCTGGGTGTGAGTGAGACAGGTCCCTCTTGTAAATGAGTCCCCGTGGCTCAACGAGGCAAGCCTGTATAAATAAAGGTTGAATGAATGAATGAATAAACTAAAAACATTTGAAACTGAATACAATATGAGAACTGTGGGTGATTTGATGTCTTTTAATGAAAATGATTGGCTGCAGAATAAATACAAGAATAAATACCAGGTCAAATACACTCAACAAGAAATGATGGGCAGTTTCTGATTTTAAACAAACTGGAACAGATTCCTCATCATGTGGGACCACTGGACGACCA
>JBBPBX010110889.1:0-10805 GCA_038048925.1 Garcialebias charrua | reverse complement strand
ACCAGATTTATTGTGCATCATCAGTGAGCCCTTGTGGACACATTGATATGGTGGGCTAACATTTGACTCAAGTGCGCCCCCTACATTATTTCTATAGTTATATCTCAGTGATACATCATCCGATCTGAACCAGATTTACTGTGCATCATCAATGAGCCCTTGTGGACACATTGATATGGTGGGCTAACATTTAACTCAAGTGCGCCCCCTACATTATTTCTACAGTTATATCTCAGTAATACATCATCCGATCTGAACCAGATTTATTGTGCATAATCAGTGAGCCCTTGTGGACACATTGATATTGTTGTTTAACATATGACTCCAGAGCGCCCCCTAGATTATTCAAACTGTTATATCTTAGTGATACATCATCCGATCTGAACCAGATTTATTGTGCATCATCAGTGAGCCCTTGTGGACACATTGATATGGTGGGCTAACATTTGACTCAAGTGCGCCCCCTACATTATTTCTATAGTTATATCTCAGTGAGACATCATCCGATCTGAACCAGATTTATTGTGTATCATCAGTGAGACCTTGTGGACACATTGATATTGTGGTTTAACATGTGACTCCAGAGCGCCCCCTAGATTATTCAAACTGTTATATCTCAGTGAGACATCATCCGATCTGAACCAGATTTATTGTGCGTGTGCACCCCTGGTGCGGAGTAGACACGAGAGACTTCGAAATGGCGACCGAGCGGACGAGCTGGAGCTCGCGCGGTCGCCTCAATAAGGTCCGAGCGGCGCTAAGCTGCTTGGGCCTCAATGCTGCTTGCAGCTTTAATTATTATTATTTTTATTCTAGTCCCTCTTTAAGTGGCTTTTTGGGGGCTTTATCATA
Organism: Garcialebias charrua; assembly: GCA_038048925.1. NCBI lineage: Eukaryota > Metazoa > Chordata > Actinopteri > Cyprinodontiformes > Rivulidae > Garcialebias > Garcialebias charrua. The sequence goes on along the minus strand of JBBPBX010110889.1, from coordinate 9,953 downwards.
TATGAAAACTCACCAAATTTGGCGGACTCGTCAGGACTGGTGAAAAATTACATATTTTGGGGGCGTGGCAAAAATCGCCACAGAAACGGCTCAAGAGCGCCCCCTAGAAATTTTCAAAATACCCTCCGCATTGACTTAGTTTGACGTAGAATCGTGAAATTTGGTACACTTGTCCAACTCACCAAGATGCACAGAAAACCCTCTGGCACCAATGTTGTACAATAAATGGTAAGGCGGCCATTTTGGAACGATGACCAAATTTTCACCCCTTTTTGGCCGTTTACAGCCTCCGCATTTGAACGAACTCCTCCTATGAATTTCGCTCGATTTGGTTCAAACTTGGCCAGTTTCTTCATAAGGCACGGGGGAACAAACGATATCAAAATTGTGCGTTTTCATGAATGCTGAAGGGGCGGGGCCAGACGTCAAAGTTGGACATCTCGCCATGAAAAACGAAACGCTTACAGCTCTTACACGAAAAAAGTCTAATACATCAAACCTTCAGTTATTGACCCACATCCGGTCCCCCGCAAAACTGTATGGTCAAATCATGACATCACTTAAGCCACGCCCCCTGACAACAGGAAGTGTAAAGTTTTACTTTGAAAGGTCCATATCGGACCCGTGTTACCTAATCAGCGTGACATTGTGTCCAGTGACTAAAGACATGTTGGTGTAACAAGCTTTCCAGCACTGTTCGTTTTGGGTGGAGCAAGTGGGCGTGGCGACATGGCGAAGTAAGACGTAACGCCATAACCATACGTTTGGATCTAAAATCCACAGATTTGATCCGAGAAGTACCAAAATCAGTATGATCGATCATTGCCCACCCCTTGAACAGGTGTTTATGCTAATTAGCAAATCGCTACAGAAACGGCTCAAGAGCGCCCCCTAGAAATATTCAAAATACCCTCTGCATTGACCTTAGTTTGACGTAGAATCATGAAATTTGGTACACTTGTCCAACTCACCAAGATGCACAGAAAACCCTCTGGCACCAATGTTGTACGATAAATGGTAAGGCGGCCATTTTGGAACGATGACCAAATTTTCACCCCTTTTTGGCCGTTTACAGCCTCTGCATTTCAACGAACTCCTCCTAGGGATTTCGCTCGATTTGATTCAAACTTGGCCAGTTTCTTTATAAGGCACGGGGGAACAAATGTTATCAAAACTGTGCGTTTTCATGCATGCTGAAGGGGCGGGGCCAGACCTCAAAGTTGGACATCTCGCCATGAAAAACGAAACGCTTACAGCTCTTACACGAAAACTGTCTAATACATCAAACCTTCAGTGATTGACCCACATCCGGTCCCCTGCAAAACTGTATGGTCAAATCATGACATCACTTAAGCCACGCCCCCTGACAACAGGAAGTGTAAAGTTTTACGTTGAACGGTCCATATCGGACCCCTTTTACCTAATCCGCGTGGCATTGTGTCCAGTGACCGAAGACATGTTGGTGTAACAAGCATTCCAATACTGTTCGTTTTTGGTGGAGCATGTGGGCGTGGCGTCGTGGCGAAGTAAGACATAACGCCATCACCATACGTTTGGTTCTAAAATCCACAGATTTGATCCGAGGAGTACCAAAATCAGTATGATCGATCATTGCCCACCCCTTGAACAGGTGTTTATGCTAATTAGCAAATCGCTACAGAAACGGCTCAAGAGCGCCCCCTAGAAATATTCAAAATACCCTCCGCATTGACCTTAGTTTGACGTAGAATCATGAAATTTGGTACACTTGTCCAACTCACCAAGATGCACAGAAAACCCTCTGGCACCAATGTTGTACGATAAATGGTAAGGCGGCCATTTTGGAACGATGACCAAATTTTCACCCCTTTTTGGCCGTTTACAGCCTCTGCATTTCAACGAACTCCTCCTAGGGATTTCGCTCGATTTGATTCAAACTTGGCCAGTTTCTTTATAAGGCACGGGGGAACAAATGTTATCAAAACTGTGCGTTTTCATGCATGCTGAAGGGGCGGGGCCAGACCTCAAAGTTGGACATCTCGCCATGAAAAACGAAACGCTTATAGCTCTTACACGAAAACTGTCTAATACATCAAACCTTCAGTGATTGACCCACATCCGGTCCCCTGCAAAACTGTATGGTCAAATCATGACATCACTTAAGCCACGCCCCCTGACAACAGGAAGTGTAAAGTTTTACGTTGAACGGTCCATATCGGATCCCTGTTACCTAATCAGCGTGACATTGTATCCAGTCACCGAAGACATGTTGGTGTAACAAGCTTTCCAGCACTGTTCGTTTTGGGTGGAGCAAGTGGGCGTGGTGACATGGCGAAGTAAGACGTAACGCCGTCACCATACGTTTGGTTCTAAACTCCACAGATTTGATCTGAGGAGTACCAAAATCATTATGATCGATCATTACCCACCCCTTGAACAGGTGTTTATGCTAATTAGCAAATAGCCTCCATAGCGCCCCCTAGATTATTCAAACTGTTGTATCTCAGTGATACATCATCCGATCTGAACCAGATTTATTGTGCATCATCAGTGAGCCCTTGTGGACACATTGATATGGTGGGCTAACATTTGACTCAAGTGCGCCCCCTACATTATTTCTATAGTTATATCTCAGTGATACATCATCCGATCTGAACCAGATTTATTGTGCATCATCAGTGAGCCCTTGTGGACACATTGATATGGTGGGCTAACATTTGACTCAAGTGCGCCCCCTACATTATTTCTATAGTTATATCTCAGTGATACATTATCCGATCTGAACTAGATTTATTGTGCATCATCAGTGAGCCCTTGTGGACACATTGATATGGTGGGCTAACATATGACTCAAGAGCGCCCCCTAGATTATTCAAACTGTTATATCTCAGTGATACATCATCCGATCTGAACCAGATTTATTGTGCATCATCAGTGAGCCCTTGTGGACACATTGATATGGTGGGCAAACATTTGACTCAAGTGCGCCCCCTACATTACTTCTATAGTTATATCTCAGTGATACATCATCCGATCTGAACCAGATTTATTGTGCATCATCAGTGAACACTTTGACACACATTGATAATGTTATGTAAATTTTTACTCCATAGCGCCCCCTATATTATTACTACAGTTATATCTCAGTGATACATTATCCGATCTGCACGAGATTTATTGTGCTTTATCAGTGAACACTTCGACACACATTGATAATGTTATGTAAATTTTTACTCTATAGCGCCCCCTATATTATTACTACAGTTATATCTTAGTGATACATTATCCGATCTGCACGAGATTTATTGTGATTCATCAGTGAACACTTCTACACACATTGATAATGGTATGTAAATTTTTACTCCATAGCGCCCCCTATATTATTTCTACAGTTATATCTCAGTGATACATTATCCGATCTGTACGAGATTTATTGTGCTTTATCAGTGAACACGTCGACACACATTGATAATGGTATGTAAATTTTTACTCCATAGCGCCCCCTATATTATTACTACAGTTATATCTCAGTGATACATCATCCGATCTGAACCAGATTTATTGTGTATCATCAGTGAGACATTGTGGACACATTGATATTGTGGTTTAACATATGACTCCAGAGCGCCCCCTAGATTACTCAAACTGTTATATCTCAGTGAGACATCATCTGATCTGAACCAGATTTATTGTGTATCATCAATGAGCCCTTGTGGACACATTGACAAGGTGGGCTAAATTTGACTCAAGTGCGCCCCCTACATTATTTCTATAGTTATATCTCAGTGATACATCATCCGATCTGAACCAAATTTATTGTGAATAATCAGTGAGCCCTTGTGGACACATTGATATTGTGGTTTAACATATAACTCCATAGCGCCCCCTAGATTATTCAAACTGTTATATCTCAGTGAGACATCATCCGATCTGAACCAGATTTATCGTGTATCATCAGTGAGACCTTGTGGACACATTGATATTGTGGTTTAACATGTGACTCCAGAGCGCCCCCTAGATTATTCAAACTGTTATATCTCAGTGAGACATCATCCGATCTGAACCAGATTTATTGTGCATCATCAGTGAGTCCTTGTGGACACATTGATAAGGTGGGCTAACATTTGACTCAAGTGCGCCCCCTACATTATTTCTATAGTTATATCTCAGTGATACATCATCCGATCTGAACCAGATTTACTGTGAATCATCATTGAGACATTGTGGACACATTGATATTGTGGTTTAACATATGACTCCAGAGCGCCCCCTAGATTATTCAAACTGTTATATCTCAGTGATACATCATCCGATCTGAACCAGATTTATTGTGCATCATCAGTGAGCCCTTGTGGACACATTGATATGGTGGGCTAACATTTAACTCAAGTGCGCCCCCTACATTATTTCTATAGTTATATCTCAGTGATACATCATCCGATCTGAACCAGATTTATTGTGCATCATCAGTGAGCCCTTGTGGACACATTGATTTTGTGATTTAACATATAACTCCATAGCGCCCCCTAGATTATTCAAACTGTTATATCTCAGTGAGACATCATCTGATCTGAACCAGATTTATTGTGCGTGTGCACCCCTGGTGCGGAGTAGACACGAGAGACTTCGAAATGGCGACCGAGCGGACGAGCTGGAGCTCGCGCGGTCGCCTCAATAAGGTCCGAGCGGCGCTAAGCTGCGAGGGCCTCAATGCTGCTTGCAGCTTTAATTAGGCCCGAAGCAGCGAAGCGCTGCAAGGACCTATTGTAATTGTAGTGTTTATTAGGCCCGAAGCAGCGAAGCGCTGCAAGGACCTATTGTAATTGTAGTGTTTATTATTAGGCCCGAAGCAGCGAAGCGCTGCAAGGACCTATTGTAATTGTAGTGTTTATTATTAGGCCCGAAGCAGCGAAGCGCTGCAAGGACCTATTGTAATTGTAGTGTTTATTATTTTTATTTTTTTTATTATTTTTTTTTTTTTTCTTCCCCCCAAAGAAGTGGCCTTTTGGAGGCTTTATCATATACGAAAACTCACCAAATTTGGCGGACTCGTCAGGACTGGTGAAAAATTACGTATTTTGGGGGCGTGGCAAAAATAGCCACAGAAACGGCTCAAGAGCGCCCCCTAGAAATTTTCAAAATACCCTCCGCATTGACCTTATTTTGACGTACAATCATGAAATTCGGTACACTTGTCCATCTCACCAAGATGCACAGAAAAACCTCTGGCACCAACGTTGTACGATAAATGGTAAGGCGGCCATTTTGGATCGATGACCAAATTTTTACACCTTTTTGGCCGTTTACAGCCTCCGCATTTGAACGAACTCCTCCTATGAATTTCGCTCGATTTGGTTCAAACTTGGCCAGTTTCTTCATAAGGCATGGGGGAACAAACAATATCAAAATTGTGCGTTTTCATGAATGCTGAAGGGGCGGGGCCAGACGTCAAAGTTGGACATCTCGCCATGAAAAACGAAACGCTTACAGCTCTTACACGAAAAAAGTCTAATACATCAAACCTTCAGTTATTGACCCACATCCGGTCCCCCGCAAAACTGTATGGTCAAATCATGACATCACTTAAGCCACGCCCCCTGACAACAGGAAGTGTAAAGTTTTACGTTGAACGGTCCATATCGGACCCCTGTTACCTAATCAGCGTGGCATTGTGTCCAGTGACCGAAGACATGTTGGTGTAACAAGCATTCCAATACTGTTCGTTTTTGGTGGAGCATGTGGGCGTGGCGACGTGGCGAAGTAAGACATAACGCCATCACCATACGTTTGGTTCTAAAATCCACAGATTTGATCCGAGGAGTACCAAAATCAGTATGATCGATCATTGCCCACCCCTTGAACAGGTGTTTATGCTAATTAGCAAATCGCTACAGAAACGGCTCAAGAGCGCCCCCTAGAAATATTCAAAATACCCTCCGCATTGACCTTAGTTTGACGTAGAATCATGAAATTTGGTACACTTGTCCAACTCACCAAGATGCACAGAAAACCCTCTGGCACCAATGTTGTACGATAAATGGTAAGGCGGCCATTTTGGAACGATGACCAAATTTTCACCCCTTTTTGGCCGTTTACAGCCTCTGCATTTCAACAAACTCCTCCTAGGGATTTCGCTCGATTTGATTCAAACTTGGCCAGTTTCTTTATAAGGCATGGGGGAACAAATGTTATCAAAACTGTGCGTTTTCATGCATGCTGAAGGGGCGGGGCCAGACCTCAAAGTTGGACATCTCGCCATGAAAAACGAAACGCTTACAGCTCTTACACGAAAACTGTCTAATACATCAAACCTTCAGTGATTGACCCACATCCGGTCCCCTGCAAAACTGTATGGTCAAATCATGACATCACTTAAGCCACGCCCCCTGACAACAGGAAGTGTAAAGTTTTACGTTGAACGGTCCATATCGGATCCCTGTTACCTAATCAGCGTGACATTGTATCCAGTCACCGAAGACATGTTGGTGTAACAAGCTTTCCAGCACTGTTCGTTTTGGGTGGAGCAAGTGGGCGTGGTGACGTGGCGAAGTAAGACGTAACGCCGTCACCATACGTTTGGTTCTAAACTCCACAGATTTGATCTGAGGAGTACCAAAATCATTATGATCGATCATTACCCACCCCTTGAACAGGTGTTTATGCTAATTAGCAAATAGCCTCCATAGCGCCCCCTAGATTATTCAAACTGTTGTATCTCAGTGATACATCATCCGATCTGAACCAGATTTATTGTGCATCATCAGTGAGCCCTTGTGGACACATTGATATGGTGGGCTAACATTTGACTCAAGTGCGCCCCCTACATTATTTCTATAGTTATATCTCAGTGATACATCATCCGATCTGAACCAGATTTATTGTGCATCATCAGTGAGCCCTTGTGGACACATTGATATGGTGGGCTAACATTTGACTCAAGTGCGCCCCCTACATTATTTCTATAGTTATATCTCAGTGATACATCATCCGATCTGAACCAGATTTATTGTGCATCATCAGTGAGCCCTTGTGGACACATTGATATGGTGGGCTAACATATGACTCCAGAGCGCCCCCTAGATTATTCAAACTGTTATATCTCAGTGATACATCATCCGATCTGAACCAGATTTATTGTGCATCATCAGTGAGCCCTTGTGGACACATTGATATTGTGGTTTAACATATGACTCAAGAGCGCCCCCTAGATTATTCAAATCGTTATATCTCAGTGATACATCATCCGATCTGCACGAGATTTATTGTGCTTTATCAGTGAACACTTCGACACACATTGATAATGGTATGTAAATTTTTACTCCATAGCGCCCCCTATATTATTACTACAGTTATATCTTAGTGATACATTATCCGATCTGCACGAGATTTATTGTGATTCATCAGTGAACACTTCTACACACATTGATAATGGTATGTAAATTTTTACTCCATAGCGCCCCCTGTATTATTACTACAGTTATATCTTAGTGATACATTATCCGATCTGCACGAGATTTATTGTGCTTTATCAGTGAACACTTCGACACACATTGATAATGGTATGTAAATTTTTACTCCATAGCGCCCCCTATATTATTACTACAGTTATATCTTAGTGATACATTATCCGATCTGCACGAGATTTATTATGATTCATCAGTGAACACTTCTACACACATTGATAATGGTATGTAAATTTTTACTCCATAGCGCCCCCTGTATTATTACTACAGTTATATCTTAGTGATACATTATCCGATCTGCACGAGATTTATTGTGCTTTATCAGTGAACACTTCGACACACATTGATAATGGTATGTAAATTTTTACTCCATAGCGCCCCCTATATTATTACTACAGTTATATCTTAGTGATACATTATCCGATCTGCACGAGATTTATTGTGATTCATCAGTGAACACTTCTATACACATTGATAATGGTATGTAAATTTTTACTCCATAGCGCCCCCTATATTATTACTACAGTTATATCTCAGTGATACATTATCCGATCTGCACGAGATTTACTATGCTTCATCAGTGAGACCTTGTGGACACATTGATATTGTGGTTTAACATATGACTCAAGAGCGCCCCCTAGATTATTCAAATCGTTATATCTCAGTGATACATCATCCGATCTGAACCAGATTTATTGTGCATCATCAGTGAGCACTTGTGGACACATTGATATGGTGGGCTAACATTTGACTCAAGTGCGTCCCCTAGATTATTCAAACTGTTATATCTCAGTTATACATCATCCGATATGTACCAGATTTATTGTACATCATCAGTGAGTACATAAACACACATTGATACTGTGGTTTAACAGATAACTCTAGTGTACCCCTACATTATTTTTCAAACTGTTACATCTCATTGTTAGATCATCTGATCTGTTCCACATTTACTGTATGTCATCTGTCAGCACTTCTAAACACGTATATATTGTTGTTATTCGCTAACTATTCTTGGCAAACGGGTGTTGGATGGGCATGAGAGAGTTCGAGGTGGTGACCGAGCAGACGAGCTGGAGCTCGCGTGGTCGCCACAATAAGGCCAGAGCGGCGCTAAGCTGCGAGGGCCTCAACGCTGCTTGCAGCTTTAATTAGGCCCGAAGCAGCGAAGCGCTGCAAGGACCTATTGTAATTGTAGTGTTTATTATTATTTTTATTATTATTATTATTTTTATTATTATTTTTATTCTAGTCCCTCTTGAAGTGGCCTTTTGGGGGCTTTATCATATATGAAAACTCACCAAATTTGGCGGACTCGTCAGGACTGGTGAAAAATTACGTATTTTGGGGGCGTGGCAAAAATCGCCACAGAAACGGCTCAAGAGCGCCCCCTAGAAATTTTCAAAATACCCTCCGCATTGACCTTAGTTTGACGTAGAATCATGAAATTTGGTACACTTGTCCAACTCACCAAGATGCACAGAAAACCCTCTGGCACCAATGTTGTACAATAAATGGTAAGGCGGCCATTTTGGAACGATGACCACATTTTCACCCCTTTTTGGCCGTTTACAGCCTCTGCATTTGAACGAACTCCTCCTATGAATTTCGCTCGATTTGGTTCAAACTTGGCCAGTTTCTTCATAAGGCATGGGGGAACAAACGATCAAAATTGTGCGTTTTCATGAATGCTGAAGGGGCGGGGCCAGACGTCAAAGTTGGACATCTCGCCATGAAAAACGAAACGCTTACAGCTCTTACACGAAAAAAGTCTAATACATCAAACCTTCAGTTATTGACCCACATCCGGTCCCCCGCAAAACTGTATGGTCAAATCATGACATCACTTAAGCCACGCCCCCTGACAACAGGAAGTGTAAAGTTTTACGTTGAACGGTCCATATCGGACCCCTGTTACCTAATCAGCGTGGCATTGTGTCCAGTGACCGAAGACATGTTGGTGTAACAAGCATTCCAATACTGTTCGTTTTTGGTGGAGCATGTGGGCGTGGCGACGTGGCGAAGTAAGACATAACGCCATCACCATACGTTTGGTTCTAAAATCCACAGATTTGATCCGAGGAGTACCAAAATCAGTATGATCGATCATTGCCCACCCCTTGAACAGGTGTTTATGCTAATTAGCAAATCGCTACAGAAACGGCTCAAGAGCGCCCCCTAGAAATATTCAAAATACCCTCCGCATTGACCTTAGTTTGACGTAGAATCATGAAATTTGGTACACTTGTCCAACTCACCAAGATGCACAGAAAACCCTCTGGCACCAACGTTGTACGATAAATGGTAAGGCGGCCATTTTGGAACGATGACCAAATTTTTACACCTTTTTGGCCGTTTACAGCCTCCGCATTTGAACGAACTCCTCCTAGGGATTTCGCTCGATTTGGTTCAAACTTGGCCAGTTTCTTCATAAGGCACGGGGGAACAAACAATATCAAAATTGTGCGTTTTCATGAATGCTGAAGGGGCGGGGCCAGACGTCAAAGTTGG
>JBBPBX010110888.1:0-10805 GCA_038048925.1 Garcialebias charrua | reverse complement strand
TTCTCACCCTATCTCTAAGGGAGAGTCCAGCCACCCTGCGGAGAAAACTCATTTCAGCCGCTTGTATCCGAGATCTTGTTCTTTCGGTCATAACCCAAAGCTCATGACCATAGATGAGGGTGGGAACGTAGATCGATCGGTAAATTGAGAGCTTTGCCTTTTGACTCAGCTCTCTCTTCACCACGACAGACCGGTACAGCGCCCGCTTCACTGCGGACGCTGCACCTATCCGCCTATCGATCTCACGCTCCAGTTTTCCCTCATTCGTGAACAAGATCCCGAGATACTTAAACTCCTCCACTTGGGGCAGGACCTCCTCCCCGACCCGGAGAGGGCACGCTACCCTTTTCCGGCTCAAGACCATGGCCTCGGATTTGGAGGAACTGATCCTCATCCCGGCCGCATCGCATTCAGCTGCAAACCGCTCCAGTGAAAGCTGTAGATCACGAGCTGATGAAGCCAATAGGACCACATCATCTGCAAAAAACAGAGAAGCGATTCTAAGGCCACCAAAACGGATCCTCTCAACACCTTGGCTGCGCCTAGAAATTCTGTCCATAAAAGTTATAAACAGAATCGGTGACAAAGGGCAACCTTGGCGGAGTCCAACTCTCACCGGAAACGAGCCTGACTTACTGCCAGCGATGCGGACCAAGCTCTGACACCGGTCGTACAGGGACCTAACAGCCCATATCAAAGGGCCTGGTACCCCATACTCCCGGAGTACCCGCCACAGAACCCCCCGAGGGACGCGGTCGAATGCCTTTTCCAAGTCTACAAAGCACATGTAAACTGGTTGGGCAAACTCCCACGCACCCTCCAGGACCCTGTTGAGGGTGTAGAGCTGGTCCAGTGTTCCACGACCAGGACGAAAACCACACTGCTCCTCCTGAATCCGAGGTTCGACTATCCGACGGATAGCTAAGACGAGAGTAACTAAAGCATTTAAAACAGTAACTAAAGCAGCTAAAACTGTGACTAAAGCAGCCAAAACAACAGTAGCTAAAGCAGCCAAAACAGTAACTAAAGCGTTTAAAACAACAGTAGCTAAAGCAGCCAAAACAGTAACTAAAGCAGCCAAAACAGTTAAAACATTAATTAAGCAGCTAAAACAGTAACTAAAGCAGCTAAAACAACAGTAGCTAAAGCAGCTAAAACAACAGTAGCTAAAGCAGCCAAAACAATAACTAAAGCAGCTAAAACATTAACTAAAGCAGCTAAAAACATTAACTAAAGCAGCTAAAACAGTAACTAAAGCAGCTAAAACAGTAACTAAAGCAGCCAAAACAGTAACTAAAACAGTTAAAACAACAGTAGCTAAAGCAGCCACAACCGTAGCTAAAGCAGCCAAAACAGTAACTAAAACAGCTAAAACAGTAACTAAAGCAGCTAAAACAGTAGCTAAAGCAGCCAAAACAGTAACTAAAGCAGCCAAAACAGTAACTAAAACAGTTAAAACAACAGTAGCTAAAGCAGCCAAAACAGTAACCAAAGCAGCCAAAACAGTAACTAAAACAGTTAAAACAACATTAGCTAAATTAGCTGAAACAGTGACTAAAGCAGCTAAAACAGTAGCCAAAACAGTAACTAAAGCAGCCAAAACAGTAACTAAAGCAGCCAAAACAGTAGCTAAAACAACAGTAGCTTAAGCAGCTAAGACGAGAGTAACTAAAGCAGCTAAAACTGTAACAAACAGTTAAAACAGTAACTAATACAGTTAAAACATTAGCTAAATTAGCTAAAACAGTAAGTAAAGCAGCTAAAACTGCCAAAACAGTAACTAAAGCAGCCAAAACAGTAACTAAAGCAGCCAAAACGGTAACTAAAGCAGCCAAAACAGTAGCTAAAACAACAGTAGCTTAAGCAGCTAAGACGAGAGTAACTAAAGCAGCTAAAACTGTAACAAACAGTTAAAACAGTAACTAATACAGTTAAAACATTAGCTAAATTAGCTAAAACAGTAAGTAAAGCAGCTAAAACTGCCAAAACAGTAACTAAAGTAGCCAAAACAGTAACTAAAGCAGCCAAAACGGTAACTGAAGCAGCCAAAACATAGCAGCCAAAACAGTAGCTAAAGCAGCCAAAACAGTAGCTAAAGCAGCCAAAACAGTAAATAAAGCAGTCAGAACAGTAACCGTTAAAACAACATTAGCTAAATTATCTAAAACAGTAACTAAAGCAGCTAAAACAATAACTAAAGCAGCTAAAACAGTAGCAAAAAACCACGAAAACCGTAACTAAAGCAGCCAAAACCGTAACTAAAGCAGCCAAAACAGTAATTAAAGTAGCCAAAACAGTATTTAAAGCAGTCAAAACAATAACTAAAACAGTTAAAACATTAGCTAAATTAGCTACAACAGTAACTAAAGCAGCTAAAACAACAGTAGCTAAAGCAGCCAAAACAACATTAGCTAAATTAGCTAAAACAGTAACTAAAGCAGACAAAACAACAGCTAATAAAGCAGATAAAACAACTAAAGTCGCTAAAACAACAAGAGCTAAGCATCTAAAATAACAGTAGCTAAAGCAAAAGTAACTAAAGCAGCTAAAAACAGTAGCAAACACAGCTAAAACAACTAGCTAAAGTAGGAAAAACAGTTGCTAAAGCAGCTAAAACAACAGTAACTAAAGCGGCTAAAAACAGACAAAGCAGCTAAAATAAACTAGAGTATCTAAAACAACTGCAGTTAAAGAGCTAAAACAAGAGTATCTAAACGCAGCTAGAACAACATTAGCCAAAGCAGCTAAAAACTAAAGAGTTCATATAAAGTCACTTAAACAGCTAAAACTAAAGCAGCTAAACAACAGTAGCTAATGCAGCTAAAATAAGAGTAGCTAAAGAAGCTAAAACAACAGTAGCTAAAGCAGCTAAAATAAGAGGAGCTAAAGCAGCTAAAACCAGAAATTAAAGCAGCTAAAACAAAAGTAGCTACAACAGTTTAAACTACAAACTAAAACAGCTAAAACAATAGAAACTAAAACAGCTAAAGCAGCTAAAATAACAGAAACTAAAGCAGCTAAAACAACAGTAGATAAAGCAGCTAAAATAAACTAACACAGCTAAAGCAACAGAAACTAAAGCAGCTAAAACAACAAACTAATGCAACAAATAAAAGCCGCTAAAGCAATAGTAGCTAAAGCAGCTAAAACAACAAAATAAAGCAGCTAAAACAAGAGTAACTAAAACAGATAAAAACAACAGTAGCTAAAGCAGTAGTGGCAGGGCTTCCGACTTGGGACCCGAAGGACCCGGGTTCGAACCCCGGCCACTACACACCTTGGGGTGTCTATGAGTGCACACCTAATTCTCCAGCTCCCCGGGCGCTTTCTATGGCTGCTCACTGCACCACCTGGTGGTGGTTGGGTTAAATGCAGAGACGAATTTCGTCTATGTATGGGAAACATACACAGATGACAAAAAAGGACATTATTATTATTATTATTATTAAAACAAGAGTAACTAAAACAGATAAAAACAACAGCTAAAGCGAGTAAAAACAATAAGCGGTACGCCGATGTCCCCTGTCACTGAGGGATTTGAACAGTGAATGTTTGTAGTTTTGGAGATAAGTGTTTTTCTAGACTAGAACTGAACATGGAATGAAGTGAACCTAAATGTTTTGATGCAAGATATTCGAGTGGGGAGGAGAAGAACCGTTTTTTTTTTTTACTTGTCTGAGGCAGGAGTACTCCGTACAGGAGAGTGACGGATCCTGGTAAGAGGAGGGGGACATTTTATCCACCACCAGGAACACTGGCGGAGCCAGGGGGTGGCCGGTGGTGGCCTTGATCACTAGAGTAATCTTTGGCCACCCCAATCATTTGAGGAAACTATACTTGTAAGCAATATAAAAGTTAGAGAGGATCGTTTCCTCAAATGATCAGTTTATGTGCACATATGGAGGTGGCCATCTTGGATTTTGACGTCGACTCAATTTCCAATAGTGAATTTTTTTTACACGTTGATGCAGCCACACCAAAATGGAAGAGGTCACAAGGTGCACGATCAGACACATGGAGGGGGTTTCCATTTCCCCTCTTTGCTCCATGAAGCAGATGTACTCCAACAAACTGAAGGAACAGCAGAACCTGGGCTGAATGTTTTAAAGTGATCATTAAAACAGTTTTAGGTCATTTTCATCCATTACAGCCGTTCAACTAAACAGAAACACTAAAAGGTTCAAATTTTAAAATATGAATGAAGAACAAATTTAGATTTTTATGAAACTTTGTTTTCAGTGAAATAAAACCGTGAAAAGATCAAATCATAATTAAGCCATCTTGTGTGTAATCTGTGGTTAAATCCAACAGATTACACGTCAACATGAAGTTTGTTTATTTTGGATCAAAACGATTTTCATCAGCTGATGTCGAGCGGAGAACGATGCTAAAACATTTTTTATCTGAACAATTTTTTACATTTTTTTTGTCACTTGAAATGCGAATCTCCTTTTTAACGACACGTTGGCAAATAAACGTCTGTCCTCTGAAAGAATGTGAGCGGATCAAACTTTGTGGTCCAGGCCCGGTTGTGTTTTTATGATTTTCAGGAACAAACATTTAACAAAACAGAAGAAAAACTCGTGAGATGATGTCTGATAAGAAAACTGGAGTTCTGATTTATTAACAGAACAAATTATTTTCTGTGTCGGAGTTTAAAAAACAGGAAATCATGCAAACATTAAAACGGACCGGTCTGGTTCTGTTGGACCAGGCCCGTCAGGTTCTTTGGGTTAGGATTCAGATTTCAGTCGATGCAGCAGAGTGGACCTCACATTTCATAATTTAAAAATGACCGGTTCTGTTTGTAAACTTCTACTGCGGTCCAAACGGTACTGTCTGATAAGAGTTCTGTGAGAGTTCTGTAAGACTCATAGTACAGTAATGGACTCTGAGGTGAAAGAAAGTCTAAAACCACGTTCAGGTCTGACGGGTTTAAATATGGTCTATGGCTCAAAGGTTCTGGGTCAGAACCACACCATCAGATGGTCAGGGGTGTTCATAAGCCCCGCCTCCAGCTCTCAATGTGAGCCGGTTCAGGTCCATCCAACAGCATCAGGTCTGATACTGAACAAGAACTAACATCCAGTTTAGGTAACAGACCCCCCCAACGGTTCTTTGGGTCAGAACAAAATTCTGACATTTTGTTTTTAAAGAAACTTTAAAAATGTATAACAATACTCTAAGTGTAACATACGTTTTGTCTATGTGCAACGGATCACCTCTAAGTTCTGGATTGGACTGTAGTTATTTAGACCAACAGATCTTTGAACCTACAGATCTTTGGACTATAGGTCCTTGGAGTGTAGAGCTTTGGACCTATGGATCTTTGGACCGTCGATCTTTGGACTATAGATCCTTGGACCAACAGATCTTTGGACCTACAGATCTTTGGACTATAGGTCCTTGGACTGTAGATCTTTGGACCCTGATATCTTTGGACTATAGATCCTTGGACTGTAGATCTTTGGACCCTGATATCTTTGGACTATAGATCCTTGGACTGTAGATCGTTGGATGAACAGATCTTTGGCCTACAGATCTTTGGACTATAGATACCTGGACTGTAGAGCTTTGGACCTATGGATCTTTGGACTATATATCCAAGGACAACATATCATTGGACTATAGATCCTTGCACTACAGACCTTTGGATTGTAGCTCTTTGGACAACAGATATTTGGACTATAGATACTTGGACTGTAGAGCTTTGGACCTATGGATCTTTGGACTATATATCCTTGGACAACATATCTTTGGACCTACAGGTCAGATCTTTGGACCTACAGGTCTTTGGACTATAGGTCCTTGGACTGTATATCTTTGGATCCAGAGCTCTTTGGACTATAGATCCTTGGACTGTAGATCTTTGGATGAACAGATCTTTGGCCTACAGATCTTTGGACTATAGATACTTGGACTGTAGAGCTTTGGACCTATGGATCTTTGGACTATAGATCCTTGGACAACATATCTTTGGACTATAGATCCTTGCACTACAGACCTTTGGATTGTAAATCTTTGGATTGTAGATCTTTGGACTGTAGATATTTGGACCTACAGATCTTTGGACTATAGATCCTTGCACTACAGACCTTTGGACTGTAGATCTTTGGACTGTAGATCTTTGGACTGTAGACCTTTGGACTGTAGATATTTGGACCTACAGATCTTTGGACTGTAAATCTTTGGACTGTAAATCTTTGGATTGTAGATCTTTGGACTGTAGATATTTGGACCTACAGATCTTTGGACTATAGATCCTTGCACTTCAGACCTTTGGACTGTAGATCTTTGGACAACAGATCTTTGGGCTATAGATATTTGGACTCTAAATCTTTGGATTGTAGATCTTTGGACTGTAGATATTTGGACCTACAGATCTTTGGTGTGACAGGTCTAGTTGTTCTGATTCTCACAGAAACCTTTTTGTTGTAACCCCTGTAGCCTCGCTGGCTTTAAAACAAACTGTGTCGTCATGACAACAGGACTATTTACATCTGAGGTTTGTGGATCAAACATGGATTATGAAGCAAACGTGACAACATTTATCATTATGAACAACAGGAAGTGGTTTTTTCAAACCTAAAACACATTCGGATCTGTATGTTCTACAGATGATGAGAAGCAGGAACAATAAAAATAAAAATGTCTTTTAAAAACATGTCTGTGTTCATTTTTACCACCGTCTGATAATTCTTATAAGAATTTACGTCCATTTTATCCTAAAATGACCTTTAACCCAAAGTGCCTGCAGCATGAAATGAACGAGAAGATAAATATAATTTCTTTCATTTTTTTCTACAATGCATAATCCTTTGTTACAGTTTATTTTGAAGTAGAACTGGTGCTGGCTGAGCTCAGTCCGGTTGCTTTGGTTCCGTCCTCCTCTAATAAATCCAGAATAAAGCTCCAGGCCGAGGTTAGTTTTTGGTTTGTCTGTCCAGGTTTTAGAGTTTTCTTTGGAAGGAAACCCGCTCAAATTCCCAAAAGTCTCCAATAAATATGAGTCCAGAATGGTCCGACCCGTCCATGAGGAGGTTCTGTTTGTGCTGAGAAAAATAAATCTTTGGTTTGGTTTGGTCAGAGTTCCTCCAGCATGATGGAGGTGGACTAAAGCTTCTCTCTGTCACCGAACATAAATCAAACGTCATTAAAGCTTCAGCTTTTATAAACATTATGCAACGATCAGACTCGACCCAGTGAGCAACAGTCAGTCCAAAGATTCAGTCCCAGACCTCGTTTAGCTTTGATCACACTGAAATAGCCAAAGTGTTTGTTTAAGTCGCAAAAACTGCCGAAGTGTGCATGTTTACATACAGAAACAGCTAAAGTGTGTATGTTTACCTACAGAAACAGCTGAAGTGCATTTATTTACCTAACGGAAACAGCTGAAGTGTTTATCTACAAAAACAGCAGAAGTGTGTTTGTTTACCTACTGAAACACCTGAAGTGTGTATGTTTATGAACAGAAAAAGCCGAAGCCTGTATGTTTACCTACATAAACAGCCAAAGTTTGTGTGTTTCTCTACAGAAACAGCTGAAGTGTGTTTGTTTAGCTACAGAAATAGCTGAAGTGTGTATGTTTACCTACAGAAACAGCTGAAGTGTGTTTGTTTACCTAATGGAAACAGCTGAAGTGTTTATCTACAAAAACAGCTGAAGTGTGTATGTTTACCTACAGAAACAGCTGAAGTGTGTTTGTTTACCTACTGAAACACCTGAAGTGTGTATGTTTATGAACAGAAAAAGCCGAAGCCTGTACGTTTACCTACAGAAACAGCCAAAGTGTGTATGTTTACCTACAGAAACCACCATCGTGTGTTTGTTTACCTAACGGAAACAGCCGAAGTTTGTATGTTTCTCTACAGAAACAGCTGAAGTGTGTTTGTTTAGCTACAGAAACAGCCAAAGTTTGTAGGAAAATATATTTAATCAATATTTTCCTGACAGGGGTTGGTAAAACTGTAAATGCTGATTTGGACTCTTGATCAGTTTCTGTCACATTTTTCATCTTTGACGTTCAAACATTTCTAAATGTTCAGATTTTCTGTTGATTCGTCATTTTATTAATCTGTAAATCTTCACATTTACTAACAGCGGGTTCATGTACAAATTACATGAACGTGTGTTACTAAGATAAGTTTTGTGAGAATTTCCTTATTGGAAACATTTATTGCTTAGAGTTTTACACCAGATTAAATTTACATGTTTTTTGTTGGTTAAAGTCTTTATATCTGAGCCTGCAGATGTCAGTCAGCTAAATAAAACTGTTACATTTTAACTGAAGACACAATTTAAATAAACTTACAAATAATAATCATGTTCCTTGTTTAGTCACTGGAAGTGTTAAAGAAAAGCTGAACGCTGCCACGAATTTTCTTTTTTATATCTAATCACTGAAAGCTACTCTTAGACATTTATTTATATATATTATTGTTTTTTAATGCAGTAAGTTAGTTTTTTTAATAATAATAAAATTACATTCCATAGCTTCCCATATCTTCCAGAATGAACATAATTAAAAATGTAAATAATTTTGCATGAATCAGGGCATACGTTTCTGTGGAGGCTCCCTCAGAGTTCAAATGAGCTTTAACTGGATCTGAAGGCAGATTAAACATCTCTCAACTGAAAGATGTTCACTGGGAGGAAACGGTGGAGGTGATGTTCACTGGGAAGAAACAGTGGAGGTGATGCTCACTGGGAGGAAACAGTGGAGGTGATGTTCACTGGGAGGAAACGGTGGAGGTGATGCTCACTGGGAGGAAACAGTGGAGGTGATGCTCACTGGGAGGAAACAGTGGAGGTGATGCTCACTGGGAGGAAACAGTGGAGGTGATGCTCACTGGGAGGAAACAGTGGAGGTGATGCTCACTGGGAGGAAACGGTGGAGGTGATGTTCACTGGGAGGAAACGGTGGAGGTGATGTTCACTGGGAGGAAACAGTGGAGGTGATGCTCACTGGGAGGAAACAGTGGAGGTGATGCTCACTGGGAGGAAACAGTGGAGGTGATGTTCACTGGGAGGTAACGGTGGAGGTGATGTCAATGCACAGTTCACATTTTGAAATGGCTCCTCTGACAGCCTGAATGACTTCACGCCTGTTTGAATCTGCCGTCGTCCGTTAGTTTAAGCTCCGTTTCACGTCGTTAAATTAAAACAGAGAAGAAGAACCACGATGTCTGAAGTATCACAGGTAGTGTTGCAGGTTCCAGGTGAGACCAGGCTCAGTGTGGACGGAGAGGATTAGAAAATATTTTCATTCAACAGGTCTGGCTCGATGAGTCGTAAAGGGGCGGGGTTAATCCACTTCTATGGACTCGCTGCTGTCGTTCACCGGTTTACACTCGTTGGGGAGGCGCTGATGGCGACTGAGCTGGGTGGCCTGCGTGAAGCTGCGGTCGCAGCGCTCACACCTGGAGACACACAAACAGAAAAAAACACAGTTAGTCTAAGTGTTCACGTACGGAGGAGCTCAGAAAACGAGCAGCCCGCTGATGTCCCCCGACTCTGAGGGATGTTTATCATGAATGTTTGTAGTTCTATTTCGCATAAGCTTCGCCCTTTAAGGCCTTCGCTAGTGGGTGTATCCCTCCACGCACAGCGTACACTGAAAACTTTAGTCCATGCACACCTGCTGTGGGTGGGCCCCACCGGTCGTATAAATTACGGCGAGACCGGTCAAACAGCTCCCAATTTCATTCAGCCAGCAAGCACTGAAGACCTGAAGAAGAAGAAAAATCGTCGTTCAGCTCCGACCCCACCCGCCCCACCTCCTGCTACCGTCCCTGTGAGCTCCTTCTTCCAGAAGAGAGGCAGACGAGCAGCCCCTTTCAGGCTAACAAGCTACAGGCTAATGTCGAGGAGGTTTTTTCTCCGTGGCGGAAAACTACTCGCTGAACGACGCCATCGCCTTTTGTTCTCGACCGAACCGCAAAGTGAATTGGATGATTCCGTCGAACAGGCGATGCTAGCAGTAGCCCCACTGCTTCTCCCCTCTTGGAGAGCAGCATGGCGGCGGCTAACCGGGAAGTTTTTCAGGCAACATAGCCGCAGGAAGTGGTGAGTGATGTCTTTATTTATTTATTTAAAACCACGACCAGGAAGAAAACGGTTCTTTATGGCGTTGTTCTTTTCATGAAAAGCTACAAAAAGCGCACATCTGCTGTTAGCGCAATTATAGGGCCTATTAAAGCGATGCTAGCAGTAGCCCCACTGCCTCTCCCCTCCTGGGGAGTAACTTGGCGGCGGCTAACAGATGTCACCGGGAAGTTTTTCAGGCAACATAGTGGTGAATAATGTCTTTATTTATTTATTAAAACCACAACCAGGAAGAAAACGGTTCTTTGTGGCATTGTTTTTTACATGAAAAGCTACAGAAAGTGCACATCTGCTGTCTGCGCAATTATAGGGCTTATTTTTACGCACAACATGCAGCCTTTTTGTTTTTAAAATAGCCTGCATGAAACGTGTGTGGTAAGCACACGCCGCTAAGCGCTGCCCTAAAACACCCCAAGAGGCATGGTCAAACGGATGCTCAACCACCTCGGGGTTTTTCTTACGCCGGTGACCGCTCCGCTACCAGCTGCAGACGCTCTCCTCCTGAAACTGCCCGGCATAGACAGGAGGCTGAGCTAACGCTAAGGGATTTTTTCTGTCCCTTTTCCTTCCCCTTCCTATCGGATGATCTGGCGGGAAGGTTTTTGTCGCTACCCCAGCTCGTTGCCCAGACCCTATCTGGCCCTCCTTTCCAGCTGTGACGTCACACTGGAACGAGGTTGCAACTGTGCCCGGCAAGCTGA
>JBBPBX010110887.1:0-10806 GCA_038048925.1 Garcialebias charrua | reverse complement strand
TGGGTTATTTCAGCAGGGCCTTTAACAAAGCTGAGAGGCGCTACTGTGTGACAAGGCGAGAGCTGCTGGCGGTGGTACTTTCTCTACGCCATTTTAAGTACTACCTGTGTGGCTTATCATTCACGATCAGGACTGATCACTCTGCCCTCCAGTGGCTGATGTCTTTTAAAGAACCTGAGGGTCAGGTGGCCCGGTGGCTGGAGGAGCTGCAATCCTACAACTTCTCTGTCATTCATCGGGCCGGAGCCAAGCACGCCAATGCCGATGCCCTCTCCCGCCGGCCTTGCGCTGCAGAGGGGTGCAGTTACTGTGACCGGAGGGAGAGGTTGGAGGAGGAACAGCTGCATCGGAACCATCGAGGATCAGGTCAGAGTGACTTGGCGATCTGCAGAGAGCTGCAGGTGGTTGGCACGGACAGCTGGAGGCACCATCAGGAACAAGACCCTGACATCCAACCTGTGTTGCAGTGGGTGGAGAGGCAACTGAAGCCGCCGTGGGAGGAGGTTGCTGGACTCTCGCTGGCAACTAAAGGGTTGTGGTCCAAGTTTGAGGCTCTGCGACTGGAAGATGGAGTACTGCAGAGGTCATGGAAGAACCCTTCCACAGGTGAGGAGCGGTGGCAAATTGTAGTCCCAAAAGGCCTGAAAGACGTAGTCCTGCAGGGCGTGCATGGAGCGTCTGGGTCTGGACATTTTGGTGTCACAAAAACTCTCCGTCGCCTCCGACAGGGGTTTTATTGGGGCCAGTGTAGGAGGGATGTGGAGGATTTCTGCCGCTGCTGTGACCTCTGCACGGCACGGAAGGGGCCGACGGGTCAGTCTCACGCTCGCCTACAACAGTTTGTTGTAGGAGCCCCGATGGAACGAGTGGCCGTGGACATAATGGGCCCCCTACCACGCTCAGACAGGAGCAAGCAGGCATGCGCCAGAAACGGAACTATGATGTAAGGGCTAAGGGCCGACACTTCACTCCAGGGGAGCTGGTCTGGGTGTACAACCCTCGTAGGAAGAAGGGACGGTGCCCGAAGCTGGACAGTCAGTGGGTGGGTCCCTGCAGAGTGTTGGAGCGCCTGGGGGAGGTGGTCTACAGAGTTCAGATGCCCCAAAACAGGAGAAGAGTAGCTCTGCACAGGGACAGGTTGGCCCCCTATCAAGGCAGGTCTGCACCTCAGTCCCCAGAAGGCCAATGGTCAGGGTCTCTGGTGCGTCCGCCAACCTCCCCAGAAGCCTTATCACCGACATCGAATGATGCCCCGGCCCCAGAGCCTGTAGCGCCGCTGGGAGCTCGCCCGCAGCGGACGAGGAGGGCTCCAAGACGGTTTGATGACTTTGTTTGTCCCCTCGTGGGCGAGGGACTCAGTAGTGGGGGGGTAGTGTAACGACCCTGTGTTTGGTTCTGCTTTGGGTCCAAGTATTTCTGTGTATTTGTTCAGTTGTACTGTACTGTGTTCTGTTGAGCTGTTGTGATTCTGTTGTCCCCCGCCCTCATGTGTTGGATTGGTCGTGGGGGCAGGAGAGGGGTAGGAGCAGGGAGGAGGGACCGGAAAAAGAGAGACGAAGAAGAAGAGCCCGGTGTGTGTGTTGTTGTTAGCAGGCAGCTAGCAGTGTGTTCGCTCGCGTGTGTACCGCGTTTTCTGTTAAGGCGTGAGCTGTAGCCTCGGTAATAGCAGCTCGTCCCTGTTTCTGAATAAACCCCGTTTGGCTGGACTCCGTCTGCTGTGTTGGCGTCATTACAGTATTAACTGTTTCACAAATGTCCATGCAATCATGTCCTATATATGTCCCAAAGCAGCTCACATAAATCCACACACCCTTAGATCCAAAAATAGAGCAGTCCCTAAGCCTGCAGGACAGACACAAGCTGCATCCTTTTAAAACCTATTCAAGATGAAAAAACACGAAGACAAAAATATGTTTATTTCACAACACCTACCTGTGGGAGGGTCAAAAAGGACAACCCACAGATGTGACGTCACATGGGAACTATGTATACCGGTTTTTCCTGAAACGTTAAGAGTTTTTTTAAACAATACAAAGTTTGTTCTGTGTAAATATGCTCAAATGAATTTTACACTCTTAAATGTGCACACAAATGCTTCGACACGTCACATTTGCGGGGCAGAGAGAACTTCCGGGTCATATCCGCTGTCAATAAAAGAAATTACAAAATCGAAACTGACCCGTCGTTATCCGTTTTTTCCATTTTCGTTTTGTGCACAAAATCGGAAATCGGATAACGGTTTGTAATCCATTTTTTTGTTTTGGTTCAATAAACGAAAAACGAAAAAACAAGTGTTTTTTTCCAAAAAAGCTAAGTCTGGTCCTCTGGACATGCAAAAAACAAAACAAAACAAAGCCAAAAAAACCAAAAAACTGTAGAAACGTTTCGTCTTTCGTCCGAAAGTGTTTTTTTTTCATTTTTTGTTTCAAATGAAAAAACGAACTGCCTGAATGTACACGGACCTCTAACATGTGCTATTTGCCATGTTTTATTTAGTTCTTTTTTGTCATCGGTTGAAACGTTCAGTTGCCAGATGTCATCTGACAGGTCTGACAGGTCTTTTTGTGTGTCCATCAACGATTTTACTTCTGCAGTGGCGGCTCTTAAATGGGGGGTTCCGCAGGGGTCCATCCTGGGTCCTCTCTTGTTCTCCTTATACCTGCTGCCACTCGGTGCTATCTTCCGGAAACACAATATACCTTTCCACTTCTACGCTGATGACTGTCAAATCTACTTCCCCCTAAGACAAAATGGTACAGGCTCTATTCAACCTCTGCTCGACTGCCTGGCTGACATCAGGGACTGGATGGCTTTAAATTTCTTAAGCTTCAATGATAAGAAGTCTGAAGCCATATTGTTCCTTCCCAATGACACAACCTCAAACCACTGCATTGACCTGTCTGCTCTACCCCTGTCCGAAAAACAAAAAGTCAAAAATCTGGGAGTGATAATGGATCCTTCCATGAAACTCAACAGTCATGTAAACATGATTGTCAAATCCTGTTTTTTCCAGCTGAGGCGTCTGTCTAAGCTGAAGCCCATATTATCCAAAAAGCACCTGGAGACAGTGATTCACGCATTCATTACATCTAGGCTTGATTACTGCAATTCACTTCTGTTTGGCGTCAGTCAAGCCACCATTGCACGATTACAACTGGTTCAGAACGCAGCTGCCCGATTTTTAACCAGCACACGCAAAAGAGAGCACATTACACCAGTCTTGGCCTCCCTTCACTGGCTACCGGTTCATCTTCGAATCCAATTCAAAATTCTCATGTATGTCTACAAATCGCTGAACAGTCTCGCCCCCGCCTATCTCTCGGATCTGATACACCCATATGTCCCTCCTCGTGCTTTGAGGTCAGAGGATCAGGTACTCTTAATAGTTCCAGAAACTCGCCTTAAGCGCAGGGGTGACAGAGCGTTCTCTGTAGCAGGCCCAAGACTCTGGAACGAGTTACCGCTGCTCATCAAACAGGCCCCCTCCCTCTCGGTTTTCAAATCCCGGTTAAAAACTCACTACTACTCCATCGCTTTCAATGCCAGCTGATGTGTACTGGATCGTTTGATTTATGATCTGCAATGTTTTTATGTTTTTCGTGTTGTACTTCATTGTATGTGTTGCCTGTTGCGTGTTTGTTTGTCCAGCACTTTGGTGGACTTGTTCCTGTTTAAAGTGCTTTATAAATAAAATGGTATGGTATGGTATCCCACCATCAGCACCAACTGCACTCTGCAGCACACGTCTTCAGTGAAGGCACCCAGCCTGGATCATCCTTGCTGTACAATGGAGCACGTTTGCCTAAGAAAAGAAAAAACATAATAAAATAAAAATTACTTAAATGAAGTTGTAAATAATTGGTGTGTTAATATGCATATGAATTTCAAAACAGGATTTACAACATAGCACCGGATTGTCAGTTGTCAAACAACACAAGAACAGTTAATTTAGGTTATTGTATGTGCTTCTTACATATTTAGTGTTTGTACGTATTTTTTGCTTTTCAACTTGAGAGCTAGGTGTGTAGTTTATCATGACAGTGCTCTTGTCATGAGTGTCATGTCACTGTCATGACATGTCTTACGTGTTTTGAATTTTGTAATCAGCATAAACAACTCAACAACTGAAAGCTTAACAAGTAAAAAACAAATAACTCAACAAAAAAATGTAACGTTCCATGTACATTTTATGGAGCACAGTTAAAGGATTGTAATAATAATAATAATCATTTTATTTAAAAGCGCCTTTCAGGACACTTAACAAACCAATTCAGTTCAAACATTATCAGTGACAAATTGAAATATAAAATACATAAGGATTATATAATATAAAATACATTTAGTAAAGTTAATGATAAGCTAGTCTAAAGAGATGTGTTTTCAGGGCTGTCTTGAACAGAGAAAGGGAGGTGTTGTTTTGAAGGTCTGTGTCCTCGTGCTCATTGTGTGTGAATTGTTATAAGCAATAAACTTGTGATTCGTGTAATGCCCTAATTCACTATTATCTACTGTAAGAAATATATTACCTGACACAAAGTGTGCAGAGCAAATTCGGATGTTGCTCAGTGTTTTTCAATCCAAGTTCTGGTTTAGGCTGGCAGCCACAGACGTCGACGTTCCTCTGATAACTGCTGAGTTACTTTGATTTGATTTGATGTTTATTCATTCATTTTAAAAGAACAATACAAGACAGTTTCATCAGATACAAGAATACAAGTAGGATAAAATGAAGGGAGCAGAAAGAAGATGAAATCTTATTATATCTGCCCCTTATTTCACAGTTTGTTCAACCAATGATAACCTTCAAACTACATCACAGAATGAATAATTCTACTTAATTTTTCTAACTGTAATACACAAACTACATCACAAAATGAATAATTCTACTTAATTTTTCTAACTGTAATACACAAACTACATCACAAAATGAATAATTCTACTTAATTTTTCTAACTGTAATACACAAACTACATCACAAAATGAATAATTCTACTTAATTTTCCTAACTGTAATACACAAACTACATCACAAAATGAAAATTCTACTTAATTTTTCTAACTGTAATACACAAACTACATCACAAAATGAATAATTCTACTTAATTTTTTCTAACTGTAATACACAAACTACGTCACAAAATGAATAACTCTACTTAATTTTTCTAACTGTAATACACAAACGCACTAAGCTACATCATAAGTACAACATAAGTGTAATACACAAACACACTAAGTTACATCATATATAGTTTTTGAGCAAGTCCTTTTTGACCTTTTTCTTAAATGTACACATTGATTTTGCATTTTTAACATCACTCTCCAGAGCATTCCACAATCGAACTCCCTGAATTGAGGTAGACCGTCCCTTTAAGCTGGTTCTGAATTGTGGTTTGATGAATATCTCTGTCCCTTTGAGATTGTAACAACTTTGTCTTTTTATAAAATTTCTTTGGATATTTAAAGGTAATGTGTTATTATGAGCCCTATACATAACTGATAAAATACTATATTCTACCAATTCCTGGAATTTCAATAAGTTTAGCTGAAGAAACAAGGTGTTTGATGGGTGACTGAAATGTTTTCTGGTGATTACTCTTACAGCTCTCTTTTGTAAAATAAAAACAGGCTTTGTAATTGTTTTGCACGCTTTTCCCCAAACCTCAATACAATAGATTAAATGTGGAGCAATGATTGTGTTATACAACATATGCAGAGCTTTATCAATTAAAAAATCCCTGACTTTATACAGTACTGCAATTGATCTAGCTATTTTTGTTTTAATGGAATTTACATGATGTTTCCATGTCAGTTTGTCATCAATGATAACACCCAGAAACTTCACTTCACTCACTTTACAGATCACAACATCTTCAATTTCAAATGGATTGTCATCAACAATTCTCTTTTTGTTACTGAATATCATGTAATTAGTTTTATCTAGATTCAAAGATAATTTGTTTAATTTAAACCAAGTTTGTATTTTTATAAATTCTGTTTTCATCATATCCAAAATCTGTTTTATGTCTTTACCCGAACAGAAAAATGTGGTGTCATCGGCAAAAAGAACACATTTAAGAAGTCCTGACACATTTACCAAGTCATTCACATATAAAATAAATAACTTTGGTCCAAGCACAGAGCCCTGAGGAACTCCACAATTGATATCACGGAGGTCAGATCTAACATCATTTATTTGCACAAACTGTTTCCTATCTTTCAAATAGCTAGATACCCACTGTAATGCTGGTCCTCTAATACCATATTTATTTAGTTTTTCAAGGAGAATGGTGTGGTCAATGGTATCAAATGCTTTTTTTAGATCAACAAAAACACTAACACAGTACTGTTTATGATCGACAGCATTAGTTATTTGTTCCATTAAATCCATGAGAGCCATTGACGTAGAGTTTTTTTCTCTAAACCCATACTGACTGCTACTTAAAATATTTTGTTTATCAATAAATTGATCCAATCTGGTCACAAATAGTTTTTCTAGAATTTTTGAGAACTGTGGTAATAAGGATATTGGCCTATAATTATTGAATACACATTTATCACCATTTTTAAAAAGAGGAATTACCTTTGCTACTTTCATGTTATCTGGAAATATTCCTGTTGAAAAAGATAAATTGCATATATATGTAAACGGTTCAATAACATAACTCATTATTTCTTTTACGAACATCATATCCATGTCCACCCAGTCTTTTGATCTCTTGTCTGAGAGATTTTTTACCATTTTCATAATTTCCTCTTTGTTAGTTCCATTAAGAAAAATACTGTTGGTGCAACTTTTAATTGAATGACACACCTTATTATCTACTTTTGGTATTTTAGCTGCAAGGCTTGATCCAATATTTACAAAATATTGATTAAATTCATTTACGATATCATTCTCATCATGTATTTCTTTGTCATCTTTCACAAAATATTTTGCAATGTTCGTTTTCGCTTTATGACTTTTTAGAACATCATTTATTACTCGCCATGTTGTTTTAGTGTCACCATTGCTCTTGTTTAATAAATCACTATAGTATTCTTTCTTGCATTTTCTTATAATCATTACCAATTTATTTTTATATTTTTTATATTTTTCTTCAGCTTGTTGTGTTCTCGTTTTTAAGAAACATGAATACAAGTAATTTTTTTTACAAGCATTTCTCAACCCTTTAGTCATCCAAGGTTGGTCAACAATATTTCTTTTTCTACGATTTCTTTGCACACAATTCTTTTCATACAGAGCTTCTAAAATATTCATAAATTCATCATATGATCTGTTAACATCATCAATATACACGTCCTTCCAGTTTTGCTTCTGTAAATCATTTTTTAATTGATCCATAGCTTTTTTTGATGTGTTTATTATTTTTTTCTTAATTGTAACTTCTTTTGTAATGTTTTGATCATTTCTGTAGATAGTGAAAACTGGTAAATGATCACTTAAATCAGTTGTTAAGATACCACCTGTCACATCCCCATTTGTTATATTTGTGAAAATGTTGTCAATTATCGTAGCACTATGAGTTGTAATTCTTGTTGGTTTTGATATTAACGGATAAAGATTTAAACTATACATTGAATTTAGAAATGTGCTGATGTTATTTGAATCTGTTTTATTTCCCAGGTCAATATTAAAGTCTCCACACAAGAAAACTTTTTTATTTAAACTCTTTTCCAATAGTTGTATGATTTTATCGGTGAATATTTCTATATTTGATCCTGGTGATCGATATACACAACTTATGGATATGTTTTTAGCATTTTCGTTTAATATTTCTATTGTTATTATTTCCATAAGATTGTCAACAATTATTGACATTTCATTAATTATTCTACATTTTATTTCATTTTTGACAAATAGAGCTACTCCACCACCTTTTTTATTGTTTCTATTTAAATGATATAATTCATATCCTTCGATGTGAACATTATTTTTGTTTTCATCATTAAGCCATGTCTCTGACAGTGCTATTAATGTAAAAGTTCTGTTTAACTGTTTTAAATAATCTGTTATTTTGGATATATTTGCATTTATACTTCTACTATTGATGTGAATAATAGAGAGATCTCCATTTGTTATATTGATGTCATTAAACTGTTCTTCATTATAGTATTCACAGTCTTTTATAGCAGGATAAAAGTTTGCATCAACCACATCTTCAACATTGTATATTTTAAATTCTGAGTCTTCGTTTGTTGTTGTCATGTTTTAATGTATTTGTTTGTTTGTTCATTTTTGTCAATTTTTGTGTATGAACATGTGATAGTGATTGGTGATTTGTCATTTTTTAGCTCATCAAAATGTGTCTAAGTCTTTCAGATCTTTTATTATTTTAGCTTGAGAATTTTCATGTACT
The DNA here is from genome assembly GCA_038048925.1 of Garcialebias charrua. Classification (NCBI taxonomy): domain Eukaryota; kingdom Metazoa; phylum Chordata; class Actinopteri; order Cyprinodontiformes; family Rivulidae; genus Garcialebias; species Garcialebias charrua. The sequence continues at coordinate 2,450 of JBBPBX010110887.1, read as the reverse complement.
TTGATCCATATGTTTCCGTTTCTTGTCCAAGTTTTTGTTATTTTTTTTAACTTCACCTTATTACCTCAATTTAGTTACTTCACCTTGATTTGTGATCACGAGTGGTAATTTGTAAAACTGTAGGTTTTTCTCTCGATCTGACCGATTGTGGCAGCCATGGACATGACAATAATTCAAAATTTTTTGATTTTGTGTGACAAGACGCGATGCACAACTACAATAGCTTTGAGGCTAACACAGCTATGTCGCCAAGATGGCTAACTTCCGGTATATTTCCGGGTTGATGACAAGCCGTGAAAGGGGTCTATCCACCTTATTCCTAGCCCCCATGATGCCTTGCGCGAATTATGTGTACGACTTCCGCCGAAAGTCAGAACCGGCACTTTTAGCAACGCGCTAACCGGTTTTCGTCAGAGGTTTTAGGTCATAAAATATGTGGGAACACGAACGATCACAACTCAAATGTGGAGATATTGTTTTACCGCTACCTACAGCTATTGAGGGGTGGGTGGACGACTTGAAGAAGTGGCCGAAAATAACGTACACTAGCATGTTTAGCTACTAGCATACTTAACTACTTTGTTGACAGTTGCTTCAGATGGCGAAGCGATGAGCAATCTGAAAAGCTCTGAAGCTTATTAGTATCTTCACATTAAAAAGGTTGGTCCTGTTATGTTAAGAGAGGTGGGACACAATCTTATTTACCTTAAGGCAGACATAAAGCCCAGTCTAAGCATTAAAAATCCACATCTCCAGGTCCAGCTAACACCAAATTTACACTACATGCGTTCCGGCTGCGCCCCACCCCGCAGCTGAGCGTCTCAAAATCCAGTTTACACTTCCTCCGCTCAGCTCAGGTCCGCCTGGATGCGCTGCTCGAGACGCATGCGCGGGAATTGCGAGATCGCGCGATAAATCAAGTGATAAATAATGAAGTCAGAACAAAACAATTCATTCGGTGGAAGAAGGAGAACAACAGTAGAGACTGCTGCCTTGATCTTCTCTCGTAAATGAGCGACAGGACATGGTTTGAGCAACAGGAAGTGATGTATTACATTTCAGAATAAAATACTTTATTTATTTATTTATTTCTTGTATTGCGTTTGTAGGCGTAGTCATAAATGATAGTTTGACAGCATTTTTGTACAAATAAATCCGTATAGAGCTAGGATTAGTCCGCCCGTGGTGATTTTATTTTGTAAATACGGAAGTTGTGCTCGTTCCTTTTCCTGTTGGTGCGACGTAATCTTCAAAAGTTGACTCCGGCACAGCTCCGGTGTCCGGCAGAAATAGAAATATTTCTAATTTTGACGGACTGCCGTCCGCTCGGCGCAGCTCGCCGCCGCAGTGCGGAGCCAGTGTAAATTCTGTCATTGATTATAATGGGTGCGTATTTGCTGCGGAGGTCGGACCAGAGCGGGGCGGAGCCGGAACGCATGTAGTGTAAATTTGGCGTAACAATGATGTTGCCTTGGACTTTTGAGCTGCACGATGTTTATCTGGACACCAACTGAGCACCTGGAGCTTGACATTTCTTTTGACAAAGACTTTACTGATTCACAAATGAAGCACCTTGAGAACTTTTAATATAGTAAATGAAAACAAATAATGAAATAGACAGGAAACGATCTTTAAAAACTTGATAATGAAAAAAGTGACATTTAGATAGAAACAGTAGTTTAATCCAAAATTAACTGATATAGTGCACACAAAAAACTAACCTTGCAACTATTGTACATAACAAATGAATCATTTTAGCAAATACTTTTCTAATGTAATATAGTTAACATTGCATCCTTTAAAAAAACATGTTAAGAGTTGTGTTACGTTTACAGCAAGTACAGTACACCAGTACTGTACATGTTTGAGAATTTTTTTTACATTTAATGTCTTCTCACTTGAAATAAGCTGGCATCCTTTGCGTGTGAATGCTGGAATGATTACATTGACACCATAGCTCTTGCAGCAGGTCCCTCACTGTGAAACCACGATCACCCATCACCTGATCTCCAGCACGCAGATAGTCCAGAAACCCAGAGTTCTGTGTTATATACCTGTCACTGCATTTACCACCATAAGCATCTGAAATAAACATGATTATTCCAGAGGGAGAAACAGCCAATAAATATTTCACAGTGTTATTTGCATGTATGATTCACTTCTGGAGTCCAAGTTTTTAGCTTTCTGCAAAACATGTTGCTTTAATTGTTTCACGGGGCAACCATAGAATAAGGTCGTTGGTTTGTTCTGACATTATGTCAATCCACATTCCAACAGTCATGCTGCATGTGACTGTGGTGGTGTTGAGCAGCTCCACACTCTCATCAAGCCCATCTGAAAGTAAAAGTACAGTATACAAACATTAGGGTTCATTTATGAACACACACACCTAGATTATATATATGTAAATAAACGCACACACACACACCTATATTATATATATATATATA
>JBBPBX010110886.1:0-10806 GCA_038048925.1 Garcialebias charrua | reverse complement strand
TTAATTAAAAAAACCTATGAACTATGCAGACCTATGTGATTTTTATTTTTATTTTTTTGTGGAAAAAACAATTTGGAGATGAAGCAAAAAGTTGCTAAAGAAATTACAGGACAACAGCTAAAACTAGAATTTTCTTGTTGTTGTTTGTATAACAACTAATAAAATTCAGTTTTATCAAAGTCAAAGTTAACTTTATTGTCAGAACTGCATTATGTACAGGACATACACAGGATTGAAATTGCGTTTCTCTCAGTCCCTCGGTGCAACAGTAACCATTTAAACACTAAAACACTGAAACATTTAATAAACATAAGCATAAAATAGTAAAAGTGTAACACTGTCCTGAGTTTTTGCATAGTAGTATAAAAGTATGAAAATTTACACCAACACTAAAACACTAAACATTTAATGAACATAAGCATAAAATGAAATAATAAAAGTGTAATACTGTCCTGAGTTTTTGCATAGTAGTATAAAAAGTATAAAAAGTATATCTATAAAATAAACTGAAGGTTCTAGCATTGACATTTGCAAAGAGTGGCAAAGCAGCATATGAGTTAATGTACACAGTATATGTATGAGGTAGTTGATGTTGGTATAGAGGCAAAGTGGCATATGCAGTAAGGCACATTGGGCATCCTTAAATAAGGCTGGTCAGAGAATACTGTATATGTATCAGCAGTAGTGTAGATATAAAAGTAGTGTAAATGTAAACAGTAGTAATAAATGTAAACAGTAGTAATAAATGTAAACAGTATTAATAAATGTAAACAGTGAATGTAAACAGTAGTATGACTATAGGCAGTGATGTAATACAAACATTAGTGCAAATATGAGAAGTAGTGCAAACTGAATGAGCACATGACCGAGAGTTTAGTGAATAACCCGTTTGATGACACAGAGTCCAGTGTTAAAATCTTTGTGTTGTGTGGTAATGTGTGAGAAAGTTTTTTGTGTTAAGGCAGTTCAAATGGGAGGGGAGGCAGAGCAGGCAGAGTGTTTAGCATCCTGACTGCCTGATGAACAGAGCTGTCTCTCAGTCTGCTGGTTCGAGCCTGGAGACTCCTCAGTCTCCTCCCTGATGGCAGCAGTCTGAAGCAGCTGTGTAGTGGGTGTGTGGGATCACCTGCCATGCAGTGGGCTTTCCGAGTGAGGCGTTTGCTGTGTAAGTCCTGCAGTGAGGGGAAGGAGGTGCCGACGATCTTCTCAGCTGCTCTCACGATGCGCTGGAGGCTCTTGCGGCAGGATGCAGTACATGCACCAAACCACACAGTGATGCAGCTGGTCAGGACACTTTCTATGGCACCTCTGTAGAAGGTGCACATGATGGGGGTTGAAGCTCCAGCCCTTTTCAGCTTGCGGAGAAAGTAGAGACGCTGGTGAGCCTTCTTGGCCAGTGCTGCAGTGTTCCTGCTCCAGGACAGGTCCTTTGAGACGTGCACTCCCAGGAACTTGGTGCTGTCTACTCTCTCCACTGCGGTGCTGTTGATGGTCAGAGGGGCATGTTGGGCATCCCTCTTCCTGAAGTCCACAACAATCTCCTTTGTCTTCTCCACGTTGAGAGTGAGATTGTTGTGTCCGCACCACAAGGCCAGGCGGCTCACCTCGTTCCTGTAGTCCGTCTCATCGTTGTTGCTGATGAGACCTACCACTGTTGTGTCGTCCGCAAACTTGATGAAGTGGTTGGAGCTGTATGATGGTGTGCAGTCGTGTGTTAGCAGGGTGAATAGAAGGGGGCTCAGCACACATCCTTGTGGGGCCCCTGTGTTCAATGTGATGGTGCTAGATGTGTTACTCCCGATCCGTACTGTCTGTGGTCTCCCGGTCAGGAAGTCTAGCAGCCAGTTACACATTGAGGTGTTCAGCCCCAGACTGTCCAGTTTATGGATGAGCTGTTGGGGGATGATGGTGTTGAATGCCGAGCTGAAGTCGATGAACAGCATTCTAACATAAGAGTCCTTCGTGTCCAGATGTGTGAGAGCTGTGTGGAGGGCAGAGGAGATGGCATCGTCGGTTGAGCGATTAGGTCGGTATGCAAATTGGAAGGGATCCAGGGAGGCAGGGAGGACAGATGTGATGCTTTTCATGACTAGCCGTTCAAAGCACTTCATCAGGATGGGGGTGAGTGCTACTGGGCGATAGTCATTGAGGCATGCGGGCATTGCCTTCTTTGGGACAGGGATGATGGTGGTGGCTTTGAAACAGGTGGGGACGATGGCCTGGCTTAGTGAGATGTTAAAGATGTCCGTGAAGACCGCTGCGAGTTCCCCTGCACAGTCCTTCAGCACACGACCAGGTATGTTGTCAGGACCAGAGGCCTTCCGGGCGTTAATCTTGATGAATGATCGCCTTACGCTGTCTGAGGACAGTGCCAGCACCTGGCCATCAGGAGAGGGGGGGAGTTTATGTGCAGACGTGCTGTTACTTGCCTCAAACCGAGCAAAGAACTCATTCAGTTCATTCAGTTCATTCAGCGTAGAGGTTGAACTGTCACAGGTCTGGGGGGATGGTTTGTAGTTTGTGATGTGTTTGTAGTTTATGTCAGTTTTGGTGAAAGCGTGAAAGAGCTGCTGCAGAGGGACCAAAGAGCCGCAGGTTGCAGACCCCTGGGTTAGACTGAAACGGTTAGTTAAAACTTATTTAGATAATATGATGTACAAATAAGTGAATCAACTGTGACACATCAGCTTTGACTGTCTGCTTATTATTGTACAAATCACAGTAGCCTCTTCTCACTGTTCATTCAGGGAGTCAGAATACAATTATCCATACTGTATTTGTTGGAAGAGATGCACTCAGATTTTATTTTTAGATCCACCTTCCTAGTGCCAGGTCAGACACTGTTTGGCATTCTGAACTGTGTTAATTCTTTATGACTTAAATTCAACAAGGTGTTGGAAACATTCCTCTGTGGTTTTGGTCCATTTTGACATGATGACATCATCAGTTGCAGATCTGTCAACTGCCTATCCATGACTCTCAATCCACCACATCCAAACGGTGCTAGGTTGAACCAAGTTCTGGTGACTTTGGAGGCCATCAGAGTCCAGTAAAACCAGGCTCAGACCAATTTGTCTGAACAGTAGCCTCAGTTTCCAGGTTTTGACTGACAGGAGTGGCTCTATTTTAGCCACGCTGTGCATTCAGAGGTGGTTCTCTGAAGATCTTGGTTGGAACGAGTGTTATTTGAGCTACTGTTGCCTTTCTATCATCTCCAACCAGTCTACTTACTGTATTCTCTTTTGATATTATTAACAAGGTATTTATTTTTATCCAGACAACTGCCACTCATTTGTTACCCTCTCTTGTTTTGGACCATTCTCTATAAATCCAAAAGTTGGTTGTGCATGATGATCACAGTAGATCATCAGTTTCCAAAAAAAAAAGGCTAACAACCAAGCAAAGGGTATTTAACACTGTGTGTGGAAAGACTTTGCTGAAAATACTGAAGTTGTTAAAACTGTTGTGATAGTTTGAACTATAAGAACAATTTAAATTAATTAAAGAGAAGCTAAAAGCTAAAATTTGTAAAACGAAAGCTAAAGGCTAAAATTATTCAATACACTTTATTTATCCCGAAGGGGCAATTAAAAAAATTAAGCATTAAAAGCAGATGCAACAAAACAAGGACACAAACAGACCCACAGTGCAACATAACAGAAATAAGCAACACTTGCAGCAAAGCATACACATACACACACAGGCATCAACAACATGCTTTTTAAAACACAACAGCACTAACGGACATAATTCACACAGCATGCCCATCATTCAGAGATTAAAGATGAAGATAGAAAACTGCATAAATGTTGTAAAAATGCATATATTAACAGATAACTCCTTCTTGAAACGGCACCTTATTATAGTAGATGAGTTTGTGCAACTGAATGATCCTAGGAGCTGTTGGGGGCCATTTTAATTGCCCTTGGTAGGGTCTCCCAAGGCAGATTGGTCCTAGGTGACAAGCCAAACAAAGATTCAAATACTTGTATAAACAAAAAATAAAACAAGGAACTCTGTGCTCCTTGCCCGGATGTAGGTTATTGGGGCCCCACGCGGAGGAGGGGCTTGTCAGCGAGCACATGGTGACGGGGCTCAACCCATGGGGTGAGGTCGAGCTCAGCCTGAATGAGTAACATGGGTGTGCCTTCCTCTGGGCCCACCACCTGCAGGAGGGGACATGCGAGTCAGGTGAATGATGCCATAAGCAGTGGCTGAAGGCAGGGGCCTTGGCGCTTTAACCATGACTTACTAAAGCTGGCTCTTGGGACATGGAACGTGACCTCCCTGGTGAAGAAAGAGCCAGAGTTTGTGCGTGAGGTTGAGAGGTACCAACTAGATATAGTTGGGCTCACCTCGACGCATAGCATGGGCTCTGGAACTGATCTCCTAGAAAGAGGATGGAGATTATTCCACTCTGGAGTTGCCCATGGTGAGAGGCGCTGAGCTGGTGTGGGTCTACTCTAAACCCCCCAACTTGGTGCCTGTATGTTGAAGTTTTCCCCGGTAGCTTCCCTGCACTTTCGGGTGGTGGGACGGGAACTGACTATTGTTTGTGTGTATGCAATAAATGACAGTTCAAAGTATCCGGCCTTCTTGGAGTCTATGAATGCGCGATATAAACGGTACACGGTAGAAACGATAGACATTTAGCCTATGATAGAGATCTGTATTCTACCAGCTAACTGCAGTAATGTTGTGTCCGACGTAAAATCCGAGTTGTCAGATTTAATTACCAGATTCTATACTGTCTGTGATTTTAGTGCCTATTGTTAAAAATAAGGCTGGTGAGATAAATAGCAAAGACAACTATCGACCTATAGCTCTAGCCAGTACTTTATCAAAGGTCTTGGAGAGAGCTATGTTAAACAGAATGGAGAAGTTTCTCCTGACATCTGATAATCAGTTTGGCTTCAAACCAAACCTTGGCACTGATATGTGCATTTTTGCTCTCAAGGAGATCTTGGATCTATACAATAGGCATAATACCACAATTTTTACGTGTTTTATAGATGCTTCAAAAGCGTTTGATTATGTAAATCATGGGAAATTGTTTTATAAATTGCATGAAAGAGGAGTACCGAAATATCTTTTAAGAATCTTAGTGTATTGGTATGCTCACCAGTCTATGTGTGTAAAATGGGGAAAATCTGTTTCATCGTCTTTTTATGTGAGTAATGGTGTGCGACAAGGCAGCATTTTGTCTCCTTGCTTTTTTAACGTGTATATGGATGATTTATCTAAACTGCTGAATCAATGTAGGACTGGCTGTTGGGTTGGTAATAGAACCATCAACCACCTAATGTATGCTGATGATCTTGTTATATTCTGTCCATATAGTGCTGGTCTGCAGCAACTGTTAAGAGTTTGCTCTCAGTATGGATTGGACTTTGACATCAAATATAATGCAATAAAAAGTATCATCATGATTATCAGGAGCAAAGAGGACACTAAATTATCTTTCCCTGACTTCACTCTGTCTGGCAACATCCTCAAAGTCAGTGAGGAGGTGAAATACTTGGGACATTACATAACCGCTGACCTGTCTGATGACAGGGACATTTACAGGCAGCGTTGTATGCAATATGTACAAGCTAATGTGCTTCTTCGGAGGTTCTCTATGTGCTCAGTGTCTGTAAAAACTGCACTCTTCAAAACATATTGTACCCCAATGTACACTGCACACCTGTGGCGGCATTACAGAAAGAGCAGTATGCATAAACTACAGGTGGCATACAATGATGGCATGAGGATGCTGCTTAAGGTGCCGCGATGGAGTAGTGCCAGCCAGATGTTTGCAAATGCCAACGTACCAACTTGTGCAGCTGTGCTTCGTAACCTTATGTACAGATGTATGTGTAGGCTAACAAACTCTGCAAATAGCATCATCTATACTCTGACCAACCCCGTACAGAGCTCGGTTAGGTTCTATTCAAGTCTGTGGAATCACTGGCGCCTTAAATTATTTGGCAATGGATGATCATTCTATTTTTACTGTGTCTGGTTGGTGTTATCTTTTTTATTTTTATTTTTGGTGGTTGTTGTTTTGTTACTATGGACCATATGCGTCTGAAATAAAGTTTTGATTGATTGATTGATTGATTAATTGTTACCTTTTTGTGTTGAAAACTGTGCGAGGGGTGTTAAAGTATTTTCTTCAAGAAGTAGCAGAGTTACAAATTAACTACGTCCGGCTTGCAGTGGAGTTGCCGTAGAGTTGCCGTATTCGGACGCATACACAAAATGCTGTGTTCCGTCGAAAGAGTTTTTTCTTTTCCTGTCAAAAGTTAAAGTAAGCGTTGGTCAGATTTAGAGAAACCTGCTCTCTGATCTGTGAAAAAATACACTGTGTTGTGTGATTTTACTGTGAGACCCTCTGGTCAAAGCCACAGAGGAAACTGGTCACCATTTTGTGTCCGCTCTCCTTAAAGTGGAAGGAGACGGCGACGCCCACTAGAGGGTTAAAGGGTGAAGTGTTTCAATGAAAAATGCTGCTCTGTTACTGTTCATTTCTTAAGTGAAAATACTGGAAACTGTTAAGTTAACAACATGTTCTTTTGTTTAATACATATGGTTAAAACTAAATTTGATATATTTTGCACTGTTTTGCACTACAAGAAAGAAACCTAATACTTGATTTGTTTATAATTTTAAAACTCTAGACCTACCTAGTACAGTAGTGGAATTTTCTTAATTGAGATTATTTTGTGGTATAGCAGTCTTAAAAATAAATTAAGGTAAAAGGACGCCATATGCTTTTTTTTCATTCCTATTGAAAGTTTTATACCAAAAATATATTGTGATATATATCGTTATCACCACCCTTAACAATACATATCTTGATATGAATTTTATGCCATATTGCACATTCCTATTGAAGTCCTGAGCGGGGGTGCTGGAAGGGGCACCAGCTGGAGATGTCTTTATTCTGCTGGGGGACATAAATCAGTATTTCCCCTACCATTATACAAGCAGGGCACCCCGCCCTGCCTACTGAACCGAACTGCAACCCGACTTTGTAGCAAGAGGAAGATAACGGATGGATAAAATGTAACATTTCATATGTGCTGAATTATTGTCTTCTCTGAATACACTGAAGGCCTTGAGGGTTCTCCACTGGCTTTCTTGGACTTTAAATTCATCATCTGCTTCATGAGAATTTTTGCCAATGGGCAAACACACAAAGATACACAAGCAATTGCATGATCACCCGCCTTCCATGGCAGCACCAACAACAGTTATTAAACTCGTACTTTGTATTTGTCGGACGGCGGGGTATTAAAAAATGGACATAAAATGATTAGATGGTGCGTTGCAGCATTTTATCTAGAACAGGAAGCTGTATGGAGGCTGTTTCTTGGCTTTATTCTGACAATGAAAACTCAACCTGAAGACACCTCACTAAGCCACAAATCCTGGCTCACAATAAACAACTCAGAAAATGTGAGTGCCAGCAAGACAGACGAGAACTTGATCGAGAAAAGCAACGTGACAGCTGTCAGTGAAACCTATTTCAGTTCAAGTCCACACACTCACACACATGTCAATTACAGCTGCGGTGAGCTGAGCAGTAGTGAATTGATTGGGTCACATCTTTCGCCCCGGAAGCCACTGTCAGCAATAGACAAACAATAAAGTGGACATCAGCTGACAGAGAGATATGCACAAACATACACAAATCACACATATACTGTAGTGTGCAGGTCCAGTCAGGACTGGATCTGGGAAAATAAACAAAGCAGCAGATGGGCACAGAAATAACTTTTCCCTTATAGTTTTCCACCAAAGCATAGTACGGTTCTTGTATTAATATCAGTTTACATTTTAATAAAAATTTAAATATGATGGCTCCTTCCCAATTTTGGTTTTGTGTTCTTAAATCAAAGTCACTGTGTTATCCAGCTACTTCATTGAAACTAGTAAAAACTGTGCTGCTGATTAAAACGGGACCTTGAATTGTTCAGCTGTGGTTGGATTACCGTAATTACCGGACTATAAGCCGCTACTTTTTTCACAAGCTTTGAACACCCGGTTTATACAATGCTGTGGCTAATTTATAGATAGTTTTATTGACAGGCTAACAAGCTTCATGCCACCAAAACATTTAGCCTCGCCACACCCGAGTGCTCACATAGCTGCCCAATACACGTCTCTCTTGGGAGGTGGGTCCTCATGACTCATTGAGACTACCTGTATAAATACAGGTTTAAAAAAATCTGACCAATGAAATTACCAAACAGGTCACAGTGGACCAATGAAACTTGGTTTCATTGATCCATTGGCCCCATTCTCTCCTCCCCGTTGTAACTCGAAGGAGGGAGGAAACTTCTGTTAAAGTTAAACTTCTGCCTCCTCAGACTGACAAAGTCATTTGGATGAAAGATGAAACGTGTCAACAAAACCGTCCAGAGGACCTGACTTAACTTTCTTGGATTCGGAAAACTTTATTTTTCTAGAACACAACTGGGGCACAACTATTTGCAGCCACTTGAAATATTAGTGAAGCATGCATTAATGTGGCACTCCGAGCTTGGTGAGAGGCTTGGATGACTGGCAGTAGGAAATCGTTTACCAAAACTGGCCACATGAGCAACTTTTGCTCAAGTCTGCCAGTGGATCCTAACAGTGGAGGAGTGTAAAAAATCCTCTATCACCAACGGGATTCGAAAGGCTACTACGTGATGGACTGCTCAAGGGCGTAGAGAGCAAGAGGAAGATGACGATAGCCATCAACAACTTTCTGGTAGGCTACTGTATTTTTTTAGTCAGCTGTGTTACAGTCACTGTCCAGAAAAAAAAAATTTACTATACATTTTGTGTATGTTAAGTATTTAATTAAAAGTTTAAAAAGTCATTCTGTGTAAATATCTCATGTTACAATGTGGACACCCATGGCTTATAGAGAATTGTGGCCTATTTATGTACAAAATCATTTATCTTGTTAAATTTAGTGGGCGCAGCTTATATTCAGGTGCGCTCAATAATCCAATGGGACTAACCTGTTTAAATAAAGGTAATAAAAAGTGTATGCAACGCTTCCGTCTAGTGATGCATATACCAAAATACATCTGCCTTCAGCGGGCGTATAAAAAGTAGGCCTGTCAGGATAATAAGTTTTGCTGGCCGATTAATTTTCTCAGAACTTATTGCGATAAACGATAATATTGTTTGAAATTTGACAATAACTAGTAATTGTCAAATTTAAGAAAAAATGTTGGTTTATTTTTGTGTGTAGTACCTTTTTCTGACCACCGGATGGCAGTATAAGATGTTTGAACCGAAGGATGGAAAATGAGGAAGTAAGCAGTGCGTCTCTTTAAGAAAAATGGGAGGGAGGCCCATTGACACAATATGGGCTGTCTCTCCTTCGTTTCTTCGGTTCTCAAAATGGCGGACGCTCTGTGAGGTTTGAGCTCTTTATCATAGCATTTTTCACACAAAGCTTTTAATTTAAAAAAAAATCAGTAAACAAGTTCTCGGCTTCTTTTTGCAGAGAAAAACAACTTTTTACACTAACGCATGAGCTTCAACCGTGTATTTTGAAGCTTCGACAAGACGGAGGTTTTTTGCTGAGGTCGGTCTGTTAGCTTAGCTCGTAGCTTAGCTTTTAACTAGGGCTGAACGATTTTGGAAAATAATCTAATTGCAATTTTTTTCTATAAATTGCAATTGCGATTTAAAACGCGATTTTTTTTATATCTTATCAAGTATTTTTCAACAAACAGAAGCAATAAATCAATCTGTTTTATAAAAAACAATGTCAGATTTATTTAAAGCCGAGATTACAATAAAGCAAACAAATCTATGCCTTTTCACCATTTCTATTTTTTCTTGTTTCATAAACATAATAGTAAACATGTTAAGTGAACTTTTTAACTACTGTCTGAACTTCACATGACGGTTAATAAATAAATATAAAAAATTAGATATAAAAAAAAATTTTTTTACTGCTTTCCAGCCAGTAACATCATAAAAAACAAAGTGCAAAAAACAAAGAGAATCTGCTTTAACCAACTCGTTATTTTCTGGGAATTCAAACTCAGTGAACACAAAAAAAACTAGTATCTGTTCTTATTAAATTTTTTGGATGTAAAAAAACAACAACTCACGCAGAGCGTCTCGTTTTTTATAGCCCTTGTAGTGGACATGACAAGGTCCCCTATGATGCCCTTTGCTGACCCTCTCAGTAAACAGACATTTACTACAATTTATACCATTAGTTATACAGTAATCTGAGAACATAGTCAAGGCTGAGTTATACTTGAGCCGACGGCCCGTCGGATGTCTTTTACCCCCCGTTGAGTGAGAAAACATTGCGCAACTTTTGGCCGCACTCCCGCTGCTATCCCCCGTTCGACAGCTGTCGTGAACATGGCCCCCAAGCAGAACTCGACGATGCCGACGATGCGGCTCGCAGCGTGTGATTGGTTCAAAGTTTGTGGGCGTTTTTTGTTTTTGCTTTGACAGACATTTGAAGAGAAACTTGTCTGTACCGTGCGCCTCAGCACACTACCCAACACACACACACACACACACACCCACCCACACGCACACACACACACACACACACACACAGACACACACACACACACCAATACATATATATATATAAATATATATATATATTTACGCGCGCGCACTCAAAAGCATGCCGCGCCTCTATGCACCCTTTAAAAGAAAGCAAATTCCGCTGTGAAACAACAAGCCGTGTTGGTCTAGTGGTGAAGACGTTGCGCTCCCACTCAAAGGACGTGAGTTCGAATCTCACATGGTTGAGTTTTTTTTTTTTTTTAAATACGGTTATAC
>JBBPBX010110885.1:0-10806 GCA_038048925.1 Garcialebias charrua | reverse complement strand
TATATATATATATATATATGTATATATATATATATAAGTAATTGTAAACTTTTAAATCTAACTAAGTCACAACTGACAATGATTCAAAGTTTTATCTTACCCTCTTATTCGGGCAAACTGTCTTAGGTTCTGCTCTAGTAAAAGCTGGGAGGTGGCTGCAGATGGAAGAGGAGTTGATGAGGTTATGGCAGAGGTTGTGACCTCTGGGCTAGTCGGCTGCATGCCTTTAGGTTCCCCCATAGACAGGCCACACACCTTGTCCACCTGTGGGGAAAGCAGAGCAAACACACACCTGCTAAGCAAAGAGAACATACGAAAGTGTGGGCGAAGCTTCAGGGTGGTTTCCAAACCACTCACTGACAACAGCATATTTGAAGCATTTATATGCAAATGAGTCATTACAAAGTATCTTATTGATGCAATCACATTACATATATAGAATGCTAACATTTTGGTGGTTAGATGAATGATCAATGTGGGAAAAGGTAGACGTGAAGGGAGGAATGTGATGAAAGAAAAGTGCTGTGAAGAGTGAGTTCTTGCCAGGAGGGCTGACAGTAAATATAGCACATTCCACTACATCACAGAGATGAATGCACGTGTGCACATTTGGCAACGGCTTCAAGTATCTTCAGTGGGCTATTAAAGCCTGCGGTGGAGAGAAGGAGACAGCAGAACCATAAGGGGGAGAAAAAGCCATGCTTCAAACTAACTGACAAAATCAATGGCATCTCATTGGCTTAAAAGCCTCTGGGCAGTGTTGTTAAATGATCCTCAATTAGCCAAAGAGACAGGCTGCAATGGCTTTCTTGTGCTAGAGTGAGTAAGTCCTTACAGAGATCAGTGCACATACACTGCTTTGTCTAAAAGGGTGAGTCTTTTGACAATAAAGGCATCAATCATGCTTAGCTTTTTGAAAACTTTTGAGTTTAAAATATTGCTAAATAAATAAGTGAAAATATTGGACATGTATCTAAACTTCACTGGCCAACTTCAAAAGGTCTAAACTTTTAAAAGAACAAATGGAAGATCACTTAAGTCCTGTTCAGATCAATATTCATCCTCAGTCTGTGTAGCCCTTAATGCACTTCCATGGTGTTATATGCGGGTTTGATTAAAGACAGAAATATTTACTCGGTGTACCGTATACATTTTTATTTGCATTATTTCCATAGTTTGAATGAAAACTTTCCTGAGCCATGCTGTAAGTCCACCAATTGCCTTTACATGTCTCCATACAAGCATTATGTTATTACCTGGATTTCTTCTGTTAAAAGGGGGGAAAGGCGCAGTGGTGGGAGATTGTGATGAAGTTGAGATTTGACACAAACTGTTGGCTTCCTTTTGTAAAAAAAAATACTTATTGACATTTTATAACGTATATGAATGTTTCTGTACAATGCCCTGAGATTACTTTTGTTGTGAATTAGCTCTATAAGTAAATTAAACTGAAATTAATTGAATTGAGTTGTCCCAGAACTTTGGTATTAAATGTTGCAGGTGCAAACCCTGGTGCAACCAACCTCTGGGCTATATTTGTGTGTAATAAGCAAAAAAAAAAAAAAAAAAAAAAGATGTTGCTGTTTGGACATTGTCTGGATTCACTGGTTTTATTAGATGTTGGTAAACCAGAACAGTCTAATGAGAGATGGGTTACTGGAACAAGACATTCATTGAAAGGGGAAGATAATTTACCACTGTTGGAATGTTGCTATTAGTAAGACTAGAGATAAAAGGATGGGAGGATGTGGGAACTATGGAAACTGCATACCCCAACATTCAGATTAACTCAGAAACAGCTTAAAACCCGATGTTAAATAGAGAATTTGTGGACTACGGCCTCAGTGGTGCAAGTGGTCATTGTGACCACAAAACTAGATGAGTGGTCCCAGCAGATATCATGAACAACCTCAGAGATCTCTGTCCAGGAGACCACAGTCCTGGAACAGTTATAATCCTGTTTTCAAAAGCTCACAGGATTCAAGCAGAGGACCCAAGATTAAAACGAAACGTGCAATCACATGATTTTTATTAAATTATTTGACCTAATTTTTGACAATACAAAAAAATATGGCCATACTGAGAAATGGATGATTGTGATTCTGCATGGTGAACTTCCTATGTAATGTGATTTTTGTTCTGATTGCTTTTGGAGTTGGTTGTACTTGCTGTGAACAGTGTGTTGTAAAATGTACCATGTCAGTCAAAGAACAAAAATCCAAGTTTGCCCTTGTACTGTAGAAACATTATCCTAGGTGAAGCAGGCTAACTTGTGCGTTAGCAGCAAGCAATTTCTAAACAATAAGGTCCTAAATTCCTTAAGACACAGAGATAATATCATAACTACCTGAATAATTGTGCTTCACTTTTCAAAATGTCTTTCAGTCTCATAACCCTTTCCCTACTACATGCGGGCGGGTCTTAAATCTTGTCTTCAATCAGACGCTGGGCACACGGAAGGTTGTTTTACTGCATTAACCTTCACTCCCTCTGGACTCATAAAACACGCTCGCATGTGGTCGAGCAACCCACAGCCGCACATGTAAACAGAGCACACGTGCACACATTTCATAGTCATTATAAGAAAAGGCAGAGCATAGTTATGTCTTTTTTTGATGCAAAAAGCTGTGTTCAGACTTTATTTGTACAGTTAGTCTAAAAGTAGATAATGGGATTGCTTTGCATATTTGTTTAATTTAAAAATATCAAATTTGTGTCATTTGATTTAAGTACACAATTTTGCCATTTTGTTGAGTATAAAAAGTCAGTGTTTAAATACCTGCTTAGTTAGGTTCATCTTGTTGAAGTGTTTCATGACTGTTGTTTTTTGTTGCTAAGGGTTAAAAAAGTATCTATAAATCAAATTCTGGGAATTCAGTACACATTTTCTCAACAACAAGAAGTCCAATGGTAGCATGCCCAGACTGCAGTGTTTGGGAGGTCTGAGGTACTGCATGTGGAAGTGTGTGTGCTGCTGTAAAAGTTGTAAACTGGGCAGGTTGTGCAAAGGGTAAGTAGGCCTTAAATTGAGCAGGGCGACTAGTTTAACTGTCAGCATAAATAAGTGTAATCAAAGTCACCAAAATGTTTATTATAATACCCTGATCCATTATTATTATAATAGGTTACCCAAGCAGCTGTAGTGAACAGTTTATGTGCAGTTTAACTTGATTATGTCCCTCCAAAAATAGTCATACTGCCTTTTTTTTATTATTATACAGTTCTATTTTAAGTTCATGACATACCTATTAGTCTGATTTTAGTTATCATGTCAAAGTAGCACAAAACAAAGAAACATCCTAAAAAATGATTTTCTCAGGAAAGTAAATTTAGGCTTTACCCAGTGCCATTTCTCACCTTCTTCCGTATGACACTTTGCTTTTATGCAAAAAAGACAAAAACATAAACATCTGAGTAAAATATGAACACCAAGAGAAGGTCACGCTCAGTTTTGTTTGCATTCTCCCATCATTTTTCCCTGCATACCACAGAGAAGAGGTTCAACATCACAGGACCTCTGAGGAGGCCAGAGAACAGAGAGAAGACCTCCATTTCAAACAATAAGGCAAACACAAATCACTCTTTTTCCTAACTAAACAGGCGGCAGAGTAAACAAAAGGCAAAGTCATTGCAGGGGAAATAAACAGTATCCTCTTAAGGATCCTCTTGAAATACAGACACACACTCTCATACGATTAATCTGCTGGCCATTTAATCCCGAGGTCCAATCAGATGACAAGCTGAAAAACGAAGTGCGCTAATACATGTCCATAAATCAATTATCTTTTGACCTGCTGATGGCGTGGGAATGAAAATCTCATTTGGTGAAGTGGTCTGGCTTGGATTTTAGTGTGCATATGTGTTTGACCACCTGTTTGCCCTTGTTATACCCTGACAATTTCAACTATTTTGTTGAGCATTCCTTGTACGACTGCTTGAGGACAGAGACTGATTAATAGGGAACACTGATGAAATGCATTCAATCCATGTGGAAATAGTACCCTGTGTGCATTTGTGCTGCTTAAATACAATTAAAAAAAAGATTTCTACTGCAAGTTTAAGCAAAAATGTAACCAACTAAACATACATGTGCTAAACAAGATTAAACTTATGTTTTTGCATTGAAAGAAAATAGATGTGTATTGATATATTTCTGTATAATGATGAGTGAGACACGGTGTGTGCCTTGATCTTCCTGAGCCAAGTAAAAAAAAAAAGAGCACAGCAAGTAAATCAGCTCCATCCTAGCCAAACCCTCAGCCATCCCTGCTCTGGAGACATATTGGCTTACAGATAACAGCAGTGGTCTCTCTTTCCAGTTTATTTATCATGGTATTACCCACTAAAGCCAAGGGAACTTTCTCAGCCCCCTCTCACCCCAAGCGCTGTGGGATGTGGGATGAGCAGAGCTTTTTCAGACACAGAAGATTCTGATGGTTTCTTTAAAGGTTTTGTTAATAGAAATGTTTGCATACTGCCTTGTTGCATCAAGTTCTTGTAGCAATAATACCATATTTGCCAATTCTGCAGAATAAATACAACATAAATATATTGGCAGAGGCTAGATAGAACTTCCTAACAGATTTTAAGAAAAAAAATATGCACATTTTTTTATTTAGCTATTTTTTTATTATTTTTTTTATTTTTATTATTATTGGATCTAGTAGTTTGGCAATAATTTATTTTGATAAAAGTCATGCATTGTGTTAAATCTATCTCTCTCTCTCTCTTTTTTTTTTTGCTATAACACCAAGCATTTGTGATGATATTACAAATGAATGTACCAAAATGGAACTCATTGTTTGGTGATTTCATAAATGTCTGTACAAAGTAAGGCAGTACAGCATGGTACCCAAACCATGACATGCTTTGACATACAAAATAAACTTATAACAACATAGAGGTTGAAGAGGATCAGGAACATCAGTTCTGTGAACTGCTTGTACGCTTAAAAATAAATAAATAAATAAACAAATAAACTTTTCAAGATGAATGTTTGAATGAGAGTCACAGACCAAGAAGACAACATTGTATGTTAATGTAAGAGGGAAAAGTAAATGTAGCTATTGGATTTAGTTGTCATTCACTTGATTGTGGTTCCCAATTAAATGAAAAGGAAAAAAGAAAAATGTGCAATGTCAAGTACAGGCATGATGATAAGAAAGATAAAAATAAAAAAATAAATAAAAAAGTGAAAAGAAATGCCACTCATTATTATTATTATTTTTTGCCAACATTGTTGATTGTTAACAATTCCCTTAAAAAAAAAAGACCAATACCTTGTCAGACACATATGTATCATTTAGCAAAGATGTGAACTGAATACAGTTTGTGGTCAGATATACGTCTATGTTTTGCAAGGATCC
Source organism: Garcialebias charrua (assembly GCA_038048925.1). Taxonomy (NCBI): domain Eukaryota; kingdom Metazoa; phylum Chordata; class Actinopteri; order Cyprinodontiformes; family Rivulidae; genus Garcialebias; species Garcialebias charrua. The sequence goes on along the minus strand of JBBPBX010110885.1, from coordinate 5,440 downwards.
AGATAAATGTAGTTCGGCTTTATTTTTGCAGAGTTGTGGTTAAGGCCTTGGGGTTAGGGAAGAAGGCGTGACTGGATGGTTGCCAAGAGAAATCCGGGACCATCTGGGACAATCTGGGTGTGTTGAGGGAATAAGAGAGTTCATCTCCTTCCTCAGCAGCACTGCAGTATTTTTTCTATTGTTAGTTTTGATTTTGATTTACCATAATTACACACTTTGACAGCAGCGGGCTTTAAAATGTTGCCTTTAAACATACGAGTGTGGATAACCACGACAAGACAAGCCTTGTTTTTATCAGAGTAACTGTAAAGAAAGTAACTGCATTACAAATATAGCTTGTTTGGGTGTTGTACAAATGTAATATAAAGTAGTATTTGAAGCAAGAAGAATGTCTAATATGAATATTTGACCATCTTCACACATTGGTCAAAATTCTGATAAAAGTGCCCTACTGTATATTTAACTCATTTACATCTAAGCTACTGTATTATGACAAAGCAGAAAGTAGCAACATGTAAAGTTAATTGTGTTAATTGAGGCAGATGTGGCTGAGTGTTTAAGAGTGGTCTCCAATGGGAGAGTTGGGGGTTTGATTCCACCAGCAGTCACATGTTGAAGTGTCCCTGGGCAAGACACTGAACCCATCATTGCTTCTGATGTGTGTCCCATCAATGTATAAATGTGATAAAGCACTGATAAGTCTCTATATTATAATGTGTTCAATTAGTTTTATAGAGCTGTAGTAGAGTGTTGTATGCATGTGTGCTTGGAAAGAAGGCACAGATTGTGTTGTAAAGCACTTTGCGTATCATGATTAGATAGAAAGGTGATGTGTAAGTACGGTCCATTTACCATTAAATAAACAAAAGTTAATTTGATTAATGGCATGGTGAGGGTGCTTTTACAACAAGAAGGCAAAGGGGCCATTCTGTGAGGAGTTTGGAGTTCCGTTGTCTGCAAAAATTATTTCCAACTATTTTGACAATTTTTTTAGCTTACAATAACCAAAAACAAAACAATGTAGAAAACTTGCAAGATAATACATATTTCTTTACATTTCTTAAATGTCTGGTTTTTTTTTTACTTTCTGCTTATGTGCTGCTTTTTCATTATTTATATATTGCCCTCTGTGTGTTCTTGTCTCTATCAGCCCTCCACTCCCTGCCCTTTTTCTAACTAAATTAAGTCATTGCTAATTAAAAGAGAAAATGTCACTTGTATATCATTCAAAAAAGTGCTTCAGATTTTAATCAGAAAAGAGCACATTAAGCTCCTCCCCCTAGGTTGGCACTTGATTACTCCGATTAAATTGTTCACAGTTGAAACATAACAAGATTCAGGCATGGTTTGTTTAGCAGTAAATACTGTAGTATAACTGTAAAATCTGATGACAAATTGTGTTTATTTTAGTGTTTGACAATAACATACACATATTGTGCTGAAATATCTTAGTGAAATACCATGGGCGGCCGTGGTGTAGTGGTAATGGCAGTCGTCCCCCGATCGGAAGGTTGGAGGTTCGAATCCCGGTTACTCACACCATGTGTCATTGTGTCCCTGGGCAAGACACTTAACCCTGAGTTGCTCCCGGTAGGACTGGAAGGCGCCTTGCATGGCCGTCGCCGCTACCGGTGTATGAATGTGTGTATGAATGGGTGGATGGTTGGTATTGTAAAGCGCTTTGGGGTCCCTCACAGGGGGCTGGAAAGCGCTATATAAATAAGCTCCATTTACCATTTATTTACCATTTGTGTTACACATAGAGTCAAAGGGAACAGGATTTTAGAAGAAGGAAAATAAAGATGGATAAAATCTAATATTGGATGTGTGTGGAACTTAAAGTACAAAATAAAAGGAAAATAAAAGCTTGAGAACAAAAAAAATTAGGACCAGATGTTCATGTGAAGTTTTCCAATGCAACAGTAGTCACCACAAAATCATAACACAGGTGTAGTCGACATTTGTGTTAATCTTACAGCAGCTGCTATGTGGTATCATGTCAGGATTTAAAAAAGACAAATGAAAAATGTTCCTTTTTATATAAGTCTGGGTGTGTGAAGTCGCTACCAACTCAAAAACCTGAAATAAAACGTCAGTTTGCTGTGGAAATGTTAAATAATTCTCAAGCTCTGAACATATTTATCCAGTCCCCACTCACTTTTATCTCCTCCCATCTTCATATTTATAGGTGATGGTCATAAAATTAGAATATCTTGAAAAAGTTGATTTATTTCAGTAATTCCATTCAGACTGATATATTTAAAATGTTTATTTATTTTAAAGTTTATGATTATAACTGACAACTAATGAAAACCCCAAAGTCAATGTCTCAGAAAATTTGAATTTATTAAAGACCAATAAAAAAAACAAAAAATTAGAAATGTCGGCCAACTGAAAAGTATGAACATGAAAAGTATGAGCATGTACAGCACTCGATACTTAGTCGGGGCTCATTTTACCTGGAGAACAGCAGCAATGTGGCATGGAGTTGATCAGTCTGTAGCATTGCTCAGGTGTTATGAGAGCCCAGGTTGCTCTGATAGTGGCCTTCAGCTCTTCTGAATTGTTTGGTCCATCACATCCTCCTCTTCCCAATACCCCATAGATTTTCTATGGGGTTAAGGTCAGGCGAGTTTGCTGGCCAATTAAGAACAGAGATACATGCACCTGCAGGTACCGGTAACTTTAGCACTGTGTGCAAGTGACAAGTCCTGTTGGAAAATGAAATCTGCATCTCCATAATGTTGGTCAGCAGCAGGAAGGATGAAGTGCCCTAAAACTTTCTGGTAGATGGCTGCATTGACATAGGACCTCATAGAACACAGTGAACCAACACCAGCAGATGACATGGCACCCCAAACCATCACTGACTGTGGAAACTTGGACCTCAAGCCACATGGATTCTGTGTCCCTCCTCTCTTCCTCCAGACTCTGGGACTTTGATTTCCAAAGGAAATGCAAAATTTACTTTCATCAGAGAACATAACTTTGAACCACTCAGCAGCAGTCACAGGCGGAACGCTTCTGACGCTGTCTCTTGTTTGAGTGGCTTGACACAAGGGATGCAACAGCTGAAACCCATGTCTTGCATGCATCTGAGCATGGTGGTTCTTGAAGCAAAGACTCCAGCTGCGGTCTACTCATTGTGAATCTCCCCCACTTTTTGGAATGGGTTTTGTTTCACCATCCTCTCCAGGGTGCGGTTATCCCTATTGCTTGTGCACTTGCTTGTACACCAAGATGGCCGCACTCAGACCGGCTGCAGCTTCACGGGCTCCTGGTTCATCCCTAGTTTTTAGTAATTTTAATAGTGTTTTTGTACCTGACTCTGCGCGTTTTTTGCGGGTGAATTATAGCCGAACTGAACTGTTAGAAATCGGAATGGATTTATCACAGGGCACAGCTGATATCAGCAACGAACTCAAATCAGAGCTCGGCAGAATGGAGCTCTTAAGGACATCTTTCTGGAAGCAGATGCGCTCCGGTTCACGCTCCAGGGGAAAGAAAAGGAAGCGGTGCTCCCGAGGTCAGAAGCGGGGCTGCCGAGCAGGAATTATGGCGAGACTGCGGGCAGACGCTAAAACCGGGAGACCCCCGATGCCGGCTCTTTTTCTGTCCAACGTCCGCTCGCTGGACAACAAAATGGATCTGCTCCGACTGAGAGTAACAGCGTCGGAGGAGTTGAGGAGGTGCTCTGTGCTCTGCCTCACGGAAACGTGGATCTCTAAGGATACACCGGACTCTGTTTATGAGCTGGATGACAGACTCTTTTTCAGAACGGACCGGTGCTCCGAGACTACGGGAAAAACACGAGGCGGCGGTGTTTGTATTTATGTGCACAAAGATTGGTGCTCGAACTGTGCTGTTATCAATAGGCTTTGCTCAGTTGCTGTGGAGTCGATCACAGTAAGGTGCCGTCCTCATTATCTACCCCGTGACTACTCAGTGATCCTTATCACTGTTATTTACATAGCGCCTGATGCTAATGCTAATGATGCCCAGGGAGAAATTCATGACTTACTCAGCTCACTGCAGTGTAAATATCCAGAGGGGCTCTTCATTGTCTCAGGTGACTTCAATCACGTAGATTTACAGGTCTCTCTCCCAACCTTCAATCAGCACGTTTCCATAGCAACAAGAGGAAATGAAACGCTTGACCAAGTCTACACGAATGTGAAGGGGGCGTACACGGTGAAGCCACGTCCACCGCTCGGGGCTTCTGACCACGACTCTTTGATCTTGGTCCCAGGACAGCTTCCCCCACTCAGACGCTCTAAGCCGGAACAAAGAGAGAAAAAAGTGTGGTTTCAAGATAGCACCTCCATGCTGAGAGACTGTTTTGAGAAGACAAACTGGTCTGTCTTCAGGGAGGCAGCGACTGATGGGAGCTCAGTGGATCTGGAACTTTATGCTTCCTCAGTTCTGGGTTATATTAGCACATGCTCTGAAAATGTATCCATAAAAAAATATGTTAAATGTTACCCTAACAAAAAAACCTGGTTAAATAAAGAGGTCTGCACCCTGCTGGCAGCTAGGGACACTGCCTTCAAGTCTGGAAACACAGAGGAACTGAGAAAGAGCAGGAAAGAGCTGGTTGCTGGCATTAAGAAGGCCAAGGCCACATATGCACAGAGGATTGAGGGACAGTTCACCTCACAAGACCCACGGAGCATGTGGAAGGGCATCAAATGCATAACAGATTACAAAGGCAAGAGCAAACAATGCCCCAAGGACCCATCTCTGCCTGATGCCCTCAATAAGTTTTATGCACGTTTTGAAGACCCAAACAGACCAGCTAGCACCAGACTCACCTCATCACCAGATGAAGAGCATCTCAGAGTGACCGCAGCAGAAGTGAGAGGCAGTCTCAGAAGGATCAACCCTCATAAAGCAACCGGACCAGACAACATCCCAGGGAAAGTTCTGAAGGAATGTGCGGACCAGCTCTGTGAGGTGCTGGCTGACATCTTCACCACCTCACTTGCACTGGAGTCAGTTCCCACCTGCCTGAAGACCGCCACCATCATCCCAGTCCCAAAGAGCTCCACAGTGACTGGTCTGAATGACTATAGACCGGTGGCCCTCACCCCGATAGTCGCTAAATGCTTTGAGAAACTGGTCATGTCCCACATCAAGACAACCGTCAACATCAACGAGGATCCTCATCAGTATGCATACCGTGCGAACCGATCAACAGAGGACGCCATCTCCTCTGTGGTCCACATTGCTCTCACCCACCTGGATCAGAAGGACTCATACGTGCGCATGCTCTTTGTGGACTTCACATCTGCCTTCAACACCATGATCCCCCAAACTCTGATAGACAAACTATCCACACTTGGACTAAGCCCCTCCGTTTGTAACTGGGTCTTAGACTTCTTAACAAACAGACCACAGTCCGTGAAGATCCACAACTTCTCCTCCTCCACCATTACCCTCA
>JBBPBX010110884.1:0-10806 GCA_038048925.1 Garcialebias charrua | reverse complement strand
TGGGTCAAAATCCAAGCCAAGGAAGTAGAAGTGTTCACCAGACACATTAACTCGGTCAACAACAACATCAAGTTCACCAGAGAGGATGCAAACGATAACAAGCTGCCTTTTTTGGACTGTTTGGTTCAGATGGAAAGAGACGACAGCTTCAACATTGAAGTTTACAGAAAACCAACCCACACAGACCAGTATCTCCTGTTTGATTCTCACCATCCACTGGAACACAAACTCTCTGTCATCAGAACTTTACAGCATCGGGCAGAACACATCCCCACGAAGACAGAAGGGAAGGAAAAGGAACAGAAACACATCGGAAAATCTCTCCAAATGTGGATATCATAACTGGGCTCAAGTCAGCGAAGAAATCTACAAAACACATTAATAAACAGAAAAAGGAGAACAGCCAAAAAAACATTGTCATCCCTTATGTGGCTGGAGTATCAGAGAATTTCAGAAGGATTTTCAACAAACACAACATCCCAGTACATTTCAAACCCAGCAGGACTCTCAGACAGAGGCTGGTCCACTCTAAGGACAAAGCATCCACACACAAACAGAGTGGTGTAGTGCACACTGTCCAGTGTATTTAAGGACTGTCCAGACCTCTACATTGGGGAAACTAAACAGCCTATTCAGAGACAAATGTCCCAACACAGGAAGGAGGGCCACCTCCTCTGGACAAACTCAGCTGTTCACCTCCACCTCACGGACAAGGGTCACTCTTTTGAGGACCAGAATGTGCACATTTTGGACCGAGAACACAGATGGTTTGAGAGGGATGTGAAGGACAAGCGGAGGGGGGCTCTGTGTTTACATCAACAACGCCTGGTGTCTGGATGCTGCTGTGGTCTACAAACACTGCTCACCTTTAGTGGAGTTTATGACTATTAAATGCAGACAGTTCGATTTACCGAGGGGATTTACAGCTGTTATGATCGTTGCTGTATATATTCCTCCAAGCTCCAGCAGCAAGATTAGAGGTGAGGCACTGAATGAACTATATGTGCACATCAGTGAGCAGCAAACTGCCCACCCTGATGCTTTTCTCCTCATGGCTGGTGATTTCAACCAAGCAGATTTAAAGAGTGTATTTCCAAAAACATACAGACACATAAACTTTCTAACAGGTAAAAATACACTGGACCAGGTTTACACCACCATGAAAGGAGCTTACAAGTCCCTCCCCCTCCCCCACATCGGTGCTTCTGATCATATCAGTGTTATGCTAAAGCTAGCATACAGGCCACTGGTGAAAGTCACAAAACCAGTCCGCAAGCAGATACGAGTGTGGCCAGAGGGGTCTTCAGAGGCACTCCAGGACTGTTTTGACACCACAGATTGGAATATATTCAAAGAAGCTGCTACCACAAACAACAACACATGTCTCCAGGAGTACTCAGACACTGTATGTTCATACATCACCAAGTGCATTGATGATGTAACCAACCTCAAGACCATCACTGTTCGGGCAAATCAGAAGCCATGGCTGACAGCAGAGGTTTACAGACTCCTGAGAGCCAGGAATGCTGCCTTCACAGCGGGAGATCAGGTGGGCCTGAGGACAGCCAGAAACAACCTGGCCCGGGGCATCAGAAAGGCCAAGAAGCAGTATTCCAGGAAAATAGCTCACCGCTTCAAGGACAGCAAGGATACACGGAGTCTGTGGCAGGGAATACAGACCATCACAAACTACAAACCATCCCCACAGACCTGTGACAGCACAACCTCTACGCTGAATGAACTGAATGACTTCTTTGCTCGGTTTGAGGCATGTAACAGCACACCTGCACAAAAACTCACCCCCTCTCCTGATGACCAGGTGCTGGCGCTGTCCTCAGACAGCGTGAGGCGATCATTCATCAAGATCAACGCCCGGAAAGCTTCTGGTCCTGACAACATACCTGGTCGTATGCTAAAGGACTGTGCCACTTGTTTCAAAGCCACCACCACCATCCTTGTCCCAAAGAAGGCAACGCCCTCCTGCCTCAATGACTATCATCCAATAGCACTCACCCCCATCCTGATGAAGTGCTTCGAACGGCTAGTCATGAAAAGCATCACATCTGTCCTCCCTGCCTCCCTGGATCCCTTCCAATTTGCATATCGGCCTAATCGCTCAACCGACGATGCCATCTCCTCTGCCCTCCACACAGCTCTCACACATCTGGACACGAAAGACTCTTATGTTAGAATGCTGTTCATCGACTTCAGCTCGGCATTCAACACCATCATCCCCCAACAGCTCATCCTTAAACTGGACAGTCTGGGGCTGAACACCTCAATGTGTAACTGGCTGCTAGACTTCCTGACCGGGAGACCACAGGCAGTACGGGTCGGGAGTAACACATCCAGCACGATCACATTGAATACAGGGGCCCCACAAGGATGTGTGCTGAGCCCCCTTCTATTAACCCTGCTAACACCCGACTGCAAACCATCATACAGCTCCAACCACTTCATCAAGGGCGGCCGTGGCGTAGTGGTAATGGCAGTCGTCCCCCGATCGGAAGGTTGGCGGTTCGAATCCCGGTTCCCCACACCATGTGTCGTTGTGTCCTTGGGCAAGACACTTAACCCCGAGTTGCTCCCGGTAGGACTGGAAAGCACCTTGCATGGTAGTCTGCCGCTACCGGTGTATGAATGTGTGTAGCACTTTGAGATTTTCACTAATGAAAAGTGCGTTATAAATTAAATTCATTATTATTATTATTATCAAGTTTGCAAATGACACAACAGTGGTGGGTCTCATCAGCAACAATGATGAGATGGACTACAGGAACGAGGTGAGCCACCTGGCCTTGTGGTGCGGACACAACAATCTCACTCTCACCGTGGAGAAGACAAAGGAGATTGTTGTGGACTTCAGGAAGAGGGATGCCCAACATGCCCCTCTGACCATCAACAGCACCACAGTGGAGAGAGTGGACAGCACCAAGTTCCTGGGAGTGCACGTCTCAGAGGACCTGTCCTGGAGCAGGAACACTGCATCACTGGCCAAGAAGGCTCACCAGCACCTCTACTTTCTCCGCAAGCTGAAAAGGGCTGGAGCTCCCCCATCATGTGCACCTTCTACAGGGGTGCCATAGAAAGTGTCCTGACCAGCTGTATCACGGTGTGGTTTGGTGCATGTACTGCATCCTGCTGCAAGAGCCTCCAGTGCATCGTGAGAGCAGCTGAGAAGATTGTCGTCACCTCCTTCCCCTCACTACAGGACTTACACAGCAACCGCCTCACTGGAAAAGCCCTCTGCATGGCAGGTGATCCCACACACCCACTACACAGCTGCTTCAGCCTGTTGCCATCAGAAAGGAGACTTAGGAGTCTCCAGGCTCGAACCAGCAGACTGAGTGGCAGCTCTGTTCATCAGGCAGTCAGGATGCTAAACTCTCTGCCTGCTCTGCCTCCCCTCCCACTTGTACTGACTTAACAAAAAAATGGACCTGGACAAAACCTAGCTGTTCACCTCCACCTCACGGTCTTGGACCTAGGGGGTATGGAGGGTGCCATTAGGATTATGAATGGAACGTGTCGTTATGGTTTGTCTTTGTGTACGTGAGGATGAGGGTAGGTCTGAGTGAGTGTGTCTGAATGTCTAATTGTCAGGCTAGGATTTGGCCTGCCCCCTCTCTGTTACATCTGAGGCTACTTGGTGTCGCGCTCCTACCACATGGCCCCCGGGTGGGTGTCCTTTTGCCTACGGGCAGGCTGGGAGCCCTTCTTGTCGCTTTCTTTTTCTTTCTTTTTTTAAGATAACAAAACAACAATTATCCACAAAAAGTGCACAAGGCAAACACACCTAACCTCTGTCCGCAATCCTGCAAAGCACATGACAGAACACAGCAACGAAACATACATGCATAAAGACTAATAATCTTCATGACCTTGCAGTAGATTTCTATAAATATACATACCCATACCTACAAATATATATACAGTATACATACATATACATTTATATTCATTCATATACCCATCTACATATCTGCATATATCTACATATACATCCCTGCATCCATTTGTGTGTGGTTGTGAGCATGCATAAGTGAATAAGGTTCCTCCAATAGAACATTTAGTAGCGACTGTGAAGCATCAGAGATCCGTCCCCCCAAAGCCCGAGGCAGACGAAGGGGCGATCAAAGCCCAAGACTCCAGGAAGGACCCCGAGCCCAGAGTCCCCAGGGCCACCCGAACAGGACGAGCCACTCGCCCACTCCCCAGATCCGACCAAGGGGAAGAACCGGACGAATCCCACCAGCGACCACATACAATGACCCCCCGCGGTCAAACGCAACAAATTCATAGGCCCCCGCCGGAGCCCGCTGCACTGACGTAGCCCCAGGGCCGGTCACCGAGGCCCGGGCACCGGGGACGCCCATCCCTCAGGCCCAGACCCGAAAGGACCAGAGGGCACGAGCCCCACCAGGCAGCCACCAGGCCGAGCCGACAAACGCCCAAGCGCCCAACCCCAGATAGTGAGGGCCCCAAGCACGCCGCAGGCAAAGGAACACCCACCAGGGGGCCACGTGGCAGGAGCGCGACACTAGTAGCCTCAGAAGTATCAGAGAGGGGGCAGTCCAAGTCCCAACCTGACACTTAAACATTCATACACAGACACACTCACTCAGACCCACCCTCATCCTCACCCTCACTCACAGAAAGACATACAATAACGACACGTTCCATTCATAATCCCGATGCACACTCTATACCCCCTAGGTCCAAGACATGTACCTGCCCCCTACGTGGGGCAGCCCACATCCAAACCCAGGAGGTAGGCCCATTCATTCTGGGGTGGAGAGTAGCAGACATCCAAGATTCGGCCCAACCCGCGCCCTGCCGACAGGACAGGACACCCCGAGTCCAAGCAGCCCCAGGGGGAGCGCACTGCCAGCCCCGCCCACGGCGAACCCCCAGGCCCCGAACCCCCCCACATCCCAAGACAACCCCTGACGGCCCACCCCCAGAATGTCCGCCAGGCAACCAGGGGGGTAAGAGAAAAATAAATAAATATATATATATATATATATATATATATATATATATATATATATATATATATATATATATATATATATATATATATATATATATATATATATATATATATATATATATATATATATATATATATATATATATATATTAGGCATGTAACGGTTGTAATGGGTTTACCGAACCGTTTCGGTACACCACGTTCGGTTCGGTCCACCTGCGTACCGTTTCGGTTATTTTTTCACTCATTAAACGTTCTTAACAGGGGAATATATGCACCGCGGAACAAAATTTCCTGGGCGCGTTTCAGCACGGACCTATTTTCGCGTGGCACGCGCAGCATTTAGCCGTTAGCATCTCGTGCGGTCTCCTGTTTTTGAACGTTATAGCTTTCTTCAAAAGATGAGCGCACGCGCAGCTTGTGTGGACTTTGCTTCATGAAGACTCTGCAGCAGCTGCTTGAGTGACGCAGCAGCAACACGTCACGTGAACGCGCTGGAAACTATGTCATCCGAACGTGAATGAAGAGCTGCATTAAAACTTCATCCGAACGTGAACAACAGCTGTATTAAAACTACTTCATCCGAACGTGAATGAAGAGCTGTATTAAAACTTCATCCGAACGTGAACAACAGCTGTATTAAAACTACTTCATCCGAACGTGAATGAAGAGCTGTATTAAAACTTCATCCGAACGTGAACAGCAGCTGTATTAAAACTCCTTCATCCGAACGTGAACAAAGAGCTGCATTAAAACTCCATCAGGTAATCAGAGCGGTCCAGAGCAATAACACAAGCTGTGAGTTTTTAAATCTCTGAATCTGTCTGAACGTTGTTATATGCGCAGGGTTTAAAGTTACTGAGCGTCACTATGAGACATTCATCACGTCAACACTTCAAAAAGTTCAGCTCTTTATGAAAAAACTAACTGATGTTGTCAACAACAAGCCCTGGACCAGATTAAAGCCCTGCCTGCCATGATGATGAAGAGTGAGCGATTCAACCGTTCAAGAGGTATTGTTTTATTATTATCTAAATAATCTTTTTTTTTTAAATCATAATCTTATTAACTTGTTTTTTTAAATCTCTTTTGTTTTTTATTTCCAGTCTGTGACAGAGGTAAATCCACCTGCAGCTAAGTGATGACTGAACTGAACTCTGAACTGTTCCCACAGTCCCACCTGTCCCACCAAGAAGAAGTTGTGAGTACAGTAATGAGGACAAATACAGCCACACTGCTGCTACTGGACAAAAACTTGATTAGTTAGATTGTAAACAGTCTGTTGCTGCTTATTGTTCTGACTGTTATTGTATTTATTAAGATTTTTATTATTGTTAGTATAGTTTATTTATTGTAGAGTGCTGTTTATTTAAAATCAGAGTCAGAGTCAGAGAGTCTTTATTGTCATTTGCACCGCATGTGGTACATGTGATGAAAACGAGATTATGTACACGGGGTCCCAGTTACATCCAACAACAAATGCAAGAGAAAAACAGTAATAACATCTAGAATTAACTAAGAAAAACATCAACTAGTAATACACTAAGCCCTAATATAGTGGAAAAACATCATTATAAACAGCAGCACGAACATGAGTCTGTATGAGCAGATGGTCACAGATGAACACAGCAACAAGAAAACAGATCAGCATCAGCATGATGTGATATTTTGCAGTGTTTATTTTATTTTATTTATTTATTCATGAGTCTAACAGCCTCAGGGTAGAAGCTGTTCCTCAGTCTAGTGGTTCTACATTTGATGCTCCTCAACCTCCGTCCTGAGGGGAGTGGGGCAAAGAGTGAGTGTGCTGGGTGAGTGAGGTCTTTCATGATGCAGGTGGCTCTTTTCCTGCATCTGGAGGTGTAAATGTCTGTGATGGTGGGGAGACTGACTCCAACAGACCTCTGTGCAGCCTTCACCACTCTCTGTAGAGCTTTCCTCTCTGCAACTGTGCAGCCTCCATGCCACACATTGATGCTGGAGCACAGGACGCTCTCCACTGCACACCTGTAGAACGAGGTGAGAACTGGGCTGCTCAGACCAGCTCGTCTCAGTCGTCTGAGGAAGTAGAGTCTCTGATGAGCTTTCTTGATCAGGCTGGTGGTGTTGTTGGTCATCCAAATGGGTCACTTTTATTTATTACTACAATACAATACAAACATATTTTTGGCACATTTTCAAAATAAACATTTTGTAAGTCTTTATTTTGTAAAAAAAAAAAAAAAAAATTTGTACCGAAAAAACCCGAAAATAAACCGAACCGAGCTCTCCTTGTAGTTGAACCGAACCGAAATGTGATTTTAGCGTACCGTTACACCCCTAATATATACAGCAAACCCTCGACCTACGTCACCCGCGACCTACGGCAACTCAGACTTACGATTTTATCATATTTAATAAAAATATGATAAAAAAAAAAAAAATATTTTTTTTTTTTATGTTATTAATTTCATGTGTATAGCACTTTGTTGCAGCTGTGGTTGTTTTAAATGGCTTTATAAATAAAGTATAATTATTAATATTACGTTTTTATTACAATTTGATCGTATTTACGCAACTTCCGGTCGTTTCCGGTCGCCATTTTACAATTGTCTACTGCGGTCAATGGAGCTCTAGACGCTCCTGTCAGCTGGCTTTAGAGGACCGTGTGTCCGTTCAGGGTTGCCTCATACGGATAAATTTGCTGGAAACACTCGGTCAACTCTGTGGACGTCTCAGGCCCGGAGGAGCAGCCGCCGATCGCCCCGTGATCGCTCCAACAACGCCGCCCGACATGCTAACGACAGCAGCTAACAGAGCAGCTAACACAGGCGAAGACACCGAGCCGACATGCCGCGGAGGGGCCATCTGCGGCCGGGAGCTCGCCGCAAATGTCCGCCTGGCAGTCGGGGGACACCGAGCTAACGCGGAGATACAAAGCCGACAGCCTTTTTGAATGAACTGACATGCTAACCAGTGCTGCTAATGGCGGGGCCTAACCGTAGCTAACGCCGAGCAGTGTTTTGGATGGAGGAACATCGCGGAGAAACGGCTTTCAGTAAGTTTTTTTTTTTCTGGCTCCAAATGTATGAAGTTAAGAAGCTAACAGTCATTCTTTTAAACAGTTTTGACCACGTGTGTGCGTGTGGAGCGTAAGGAAGCTGGGGGAGCTCGCACCCGAGCTGATGCTAAAAGACGAAGGCAGGCTTTGACCAGCTCAAAGTAAGACATTATATTTTTTATTTATTGTACAGTACTGTATTCATTTACTGTACAGTTCTGTGCATGTTCATGGCCTAGTATGTCTGCTTGTTCAGTCTCATGCCATTAAATATGTGTGCGGCGCTCCGTTAGCGGTATAGCCGCGACCTATGTCAGAAACGCGGACCTACGACAGGCAGGTGTTTTTGGTCCGCGAGGTACGACAACATCGACCTAAGTCACACACGTAGGTCCCAATCCCTGACGTAACTCGAGGGCTTCCTGTATATATATATATATATATATATATATATATATATATATATATATATATATATATATATATATATATATATATATATATATATATAAATATATATATATATATATATACATAAATAAATAAAATTGAAATTAACAAATCAAGACCCCAACACACACACCCCCGTCCCCAAATGTACTGTTGGTGAGTGTTGTTCTAAAGTGTACTTAAAAAGGAGAGAGAAGGAGCAAAGGCTGGCATTGTACCAGTTTCCCCTCCACCGTTATTTCCTAGCCACACAGCTGGGCACCGCTAATTAAAAAATTAGTTCCACAATTTCTAAAACGCTTATTAATTTTTTTAGGTCCACAATTTCAAAAGCACAAATGTCTTATGAAAATTAGGGGAAGCTAATCCAATCCGCTATTTATATATTTCTATATTATATATATATATATATTTATATATAGCCGGCAGCGTTATCAATATTTGCACTACACTGCCAACTGAAAAGTAACAAAAATGATCCTAAAAGGATGAAATTACAAAAATCAAAGGATTTATTTAATACTTTACGTACATATATTCTATTCGGCCACGAAATTAACAAAAAATAGAATGATCTTTTAATCCCTAAAACCACGTTTAAATCTCAAATACACGGGTGTGTCGCCACCGCATTTATACATAAAAGTAACCCAAATACATTAAACTAACGACTCGCCGTCGAATGGTCGACACAAAAGACACAATAAAATCATCCGGCCACGTTAATTTGGCTTGAAACAGCGGGGTTGTCTGCGGATTTATCCATTAGTAACCCAGCACAACCAGCCGGCAGACACAGAGTTAGCGTCTATAGGTAGTCAACAGATTTAATGAAAAGTAACTAAAATACATGAAAATAACGACTCACCGTCGAATGGTCATCACAAAACACACAATAAAATCATCCGGCCACGTTTATTTGGCTTGAAACAGCGGGGTTGTCTGCGGATTTATCCAAGTACCCAGCACAAACAGCTAGCCACAGAACTAGCCCTCGAGTTCACGACTGACCCGGAAGTTGTCATCAACATGGAATAGTCCATTTTTAGTAGGGGGATAAAGAAATCGACCGTTTTTTTAATTGCGTATTTAATGATCGTTTTCATCGTAACTATAATTATTTTTATGTTAGATGTACATTAACAAGCAGGATCAATGTTAGTGATGTAGGTGACTGCACGGGGCGAGGCGGGGCTGGGGCCACTGCTGAAATGGGACCCCCAGGCATTTACCTACATGGTAGAGCCGAGTCTGTTCTCAGCTCTGCCCCCCTCACCCTCACACCCTTTCCTCCTCTCTGCTGTTTACGGTGGGGAAAAAGGTAAAACAAGCAGCATAAGAGCTTGTAAATAAGTTTATTGGTTTTTACTGATAGATAATTAGTTATTAGCGGTACTGCATTTTAAATAAAAATAGCACAAATCCGCTTATGAATTATAAAAGTTAGTCAATTCACAAAAACGCTGACAAAAAGTTTAGGTCCACTGTAAGCGGAATAGCGCTTTAGCGCTCCCTAGCGTTCATCCGCCCACCTTTGCCTAGCCAAGAAAGTAATGTAGCAGTTCCTTCTGTGCAACATCACTTCAGGAAATGTCGTCTGGTCCGACGCCAAACTAAACTCGCCCTGCTGTGTACAGTGGCCAAAAATGAGATTGCGGATCGTCACAGATCTGCAGCCCCATCATACAAGGTCAGACAAAGGGTCTGGCTGTCTACCCAGAACATCCATCTCAAAGACACCCCACATAAGTTGGCTCCCCGCTTCATCGGCCCCTTTAGCGTCACACGTATTATCAGTCCCACGGCAGTCAGAATCCAGCTACTTGCATCTATGCAGATTCATCCCACCTTCCACGTGTTGCAACTCAAGCCTGTCACAGAAAGCCCGCTGTGCCCTCCTACCAACCTCCCACCACTCCCCCGTCTCAGTGACAACCATCCAGCCTTCACGGTCCACCGTATCTTGGACGTCCGGCACCGAGGGCGGGGGTTCCAGTACTTGTTCGACTGGGAGGGTCACGGCCCAGAGGAGCGCTCTTGGATTCCGAGGTCCTTCATCTTGGACCCCAGCCTCATCACCACATTCTTCAGGACACACCCAGAGAAGCGCTTCAGGTCACCGGGAGGTGATTCTTGGGGGGGTGGGGGTAATGTAGGAGTTCTGCCCTGCACCATGTCTCCCTCTCTCCTCTACACTCCTAATTGGCAGCAACTGCTAATAATCAACACAACACCCATGGAGGAATATAAGAAGCTTCAGGAACCACTCTGCAGGTGCTGGGACATTGCCTACCAACAGTAGTTGTGTTCTAGCCAGTTTATC
>JBBPBX010110883.1:0-10806 GCA_038048925.1 Garcialebias charrua | reverse complement strand
TCAAATGTTTCATCAAGGCCAACAGTCAGTAAATTAGAGCCATATAATTACACACTGGTAGCAGAAAAAATATCCACCAAGTGGTTTCTGAGCTTTTTATCTGAATAGCCTGGACCTTGCCAGGCTAAGCTAACAAAACTACGCCTTCTGTTCTCTGATTGGTCCGGTCAAAAATAGACCGGAGAAATCGTTTTCAATGGGAGGAATGCCAGACCCTAGTACGAAGCAAAGTGAAGGACAGGGTTTGGTTTTAACCAGGCTAGCGTATGACTGTCCTAACAAACAACTGTCCATAAAAAAACCACAATACACTCCCATACACACACAATTGAACAATAAGGTTGATGAATCCACACGTAGCAAGTATATCTGTTTAGGAACACAAGAACTAAAATGTACCTTGGTACTCGTGTTTAATGGAAGTTGATCGCTCTTCTGGCTACCTGCGATCTCCTGACTCTGGACGTGTTCACGTCATCTGGAACAGATCATTTATACTTATATTTAGAGGAAATTCTACATTTTGATGATAGCTGCTGTCACATGTAAACCAATAAACATTACATGATTGTTTTTGGCCAAAGTATCCATCTCACATAAAGGAAAGATGGATGGACATAGTATTTACAAAACTCCTCTCATGATGGGTGGACTAAGATGAAATTAAAATTAGCTGAATGAAAGAAAACTATAAATTTAAAAACTGTGACTAATAATATTGAAGTCATACATAACAATCCCTGCATTATTTATAAAATTGATATCTATGTCATATACATACACACAAATATACATATATACATGTATATAAGCATATCATATATGCATATTCATATACAGTGTATATACATATATGCATATACATGTATACTGTATATGCATATACATATACTGTACAGATAGACATATACATGTAAATATAACATGTTCAACTGAAATTGTGTGCGTTTGTGTGTGTGACTGTTTTGTGGTTTTTATGGACATTGTCATATGCTATAAACAGACAAGCAGATTACAGTTCATTACTGTCCTGACAAAACACTGTCCTTAGAAACCACAAAACAGTCACACACACAAACACACACACAATTTCAGTTTATCATGTTTTTAAGAAAGCAAGATGTTTGATGGATAGATGGATGATATTTGATGGATGGATACATGGATGGATGGATGGATGTTTGATGGATGGATGGATAGATAGATGGATGGATGTTTGATAGATGAATGATGGATGGATGTTTGATGGATGGATGGATGGATGTTTGATGGATGGATGGATAAAGTGTGGACCTCAGTCAATAAAGAATCCATATGTCTGGGTTCAGGAAGGCAGGATGTTTGATGATGGATGGATGATGTTTGATGGATGGATGCATGGATGGATGGATGGATGTGTGGATGTTTGATGGATGGATGGATGGATGAATGGATGGATAAAGCATGGACCTCAGTCAGTAAAGAATCCATCTGTCTGGGTTCAGCAAGGCAGGATGTTTGATGGATGGATGGATGTTTGATGGATGGATAGATGTTTGATGGATGGATGGATGGATGTTTGATGGATGTTTGAGATGTTTGATGGATAGATGGATGGATGGATGTTTGATGCATGGATGTATGGATGGATGGATGTTTGATGGATGGATGGATGGATAAAGTGTGGACCTCAGTCAGTAAATCCATCTGTCTGGGTTCAGGAAGGTAGGATGTTTGATGGATAGATGTATGGATGTTTGATGGATGGATGATGGATGTATGGATGTTTGATAGATGGATGTTTGATGGATGGATGGATGTTTGATAGATGGATGGATAAAGCGTGGACCTCAGTCAGTAAAGAATCCATATGTCTGGGTTAAGGAAGGCAGGATGTTTGATGGATGATGGATGTTTGATGGATAGATGTTTGATAGATGGATGGATGCATGGATGGTTGGATAAAGCGTGGACCTCAGTCAGTAAAGAATCCATCTGTCTGGGTTCAGCAAGGCAGGATGTTTGATGGATGGATGTTTGATGATGGATAGATGGATGTTTGATGGATGGATGGGTGGATGTATGGATAAAGCGTGGACCTCAGTCAGTAAAGAATCCATCTGTCTGGTTCAGGAAGGCAGGATGTTTGATGGATGGATGGATGTATGGATGTTTTATGGATGGATGGATGCATGGATGGATGGATAAAGCGTGGACCTCAGTCAGTAAAGAATCCATATGTCTGTTTTCAAGAAGGCAGGATGTTTGATGGATGGATGGATGATGTTTGATAGATGGATGCATGGATGGATGGATGGATGGATGGATGGATGGATGCATGGATGGATGGATAAAGCGTGGACCTCAGTCAGTAAAGAATCTATCCGTCTGGGTTCAGCAAGGCTGGATGTTTGATGGATGGATGGATGTTTGATAGATGGATGGATGGATGTATGTATGGATGGATAAAGCATGAACCTCAGTCAGTAAAGAATCCATCTGTCTGGGTTCAGGAAGACAGGATGTTTGATAGATGGATGGATAGATGGATGGATGTTTGATGGATGGATGATGGATGGATGTTTGATGGATGGATGTTTGATGGATGATGTGTGGATGTTTGGATGGATGTTTGATGGATGATGTGTGGATGTTTGATGGATGGATGGATAAAGCGTGGACATCAGTCAGTAAAGAATCCATCTGTCTGGGTTCAGTAAGGCAGGATGTTTGATGGATGGATAGATGGATGTTTGATGGATGGATGGATGGATGGATGTTTGATGGATGGATGGATGGATAAAGCGTGGACCTCAGTCAGTAAAGAATCCATCTGTCTAGGTTCAGGAAGCCAGGATGTTTGATGGATGGATGATGGATGGATGTTTGATGGATGGATGGATGGATGTTTGATGGATGGATGGATGGATGTTTGATAGATGGATGGATAAAGCGTGGACCTCAGTCAGTAAAGAATCCATATGTCTGGGTTAAGGAAGGCAGGATGTTTGATGGATGATGGATGTTTGATGGATAGATGTTTGATAGATGGATGGATGCATGGATGGTTGGATAAAGCGTGGACCTCAGTCAGTAAAGAATCCATCTGTCTGGGTTCAGCAAGGCAGGATGTTTGATGGATGGATGTTTGATGATGGATAGATGGATGTTTGATGGATGGATGGGTGGATGTATGGATAAAGCGTGGACCTCAGTCAGTAAAGAATCCATCTGTCTGGTTCAGGAAGGCAGGATGTTTGATGGATGGATGGATGTATGGATGTTTTATGGATGGATGGATGCATGGATGGATGGATAAAGCGTGGACCTCAGTCAGTAAAGAATCCATATGTCTGTTTTCAAGAAGGCAGGATGTTTGATGGATGGATGGATGATGTTTGATAGATGGATGCATGGATGGATGGATGGATGGATGGATGCATGGATGGATGGATAAAGCGTGGACCTCAGTCAGTAAAGAATCCATCCGTCTGGGTTCAGCAAGGCTGGATGTTTGATGGATGGATGGATGTTTGATAGATGGATGGATGGATGTATGTATGGATGGATAAAGCATGAACCTCAGTCAGTAAAGAATCCATCTGTCTGGGTTCAGGAAGACAGGATGTTTGATAGATGGATGGATAGATGGATGGATGTTTGATGGATGGATGATGGATGGATGTTTGATGGATGGATGTTTGATGGATGATGTGTGGATGTTTGGATGGATGTTTGATGGATGATGTGTGGATGTTTGATGATGGATGGATAAAGCGTGGACATCAGTCAGTAAAGAATCCATCTGTCTGGGTTCAGTAAGGCAGGATGTTTGATGGATGGATAGATGGATGTTTGATGGATGGATGGATGGATGGATGTTTGATGGATGGATGGATGGATAAAGCGTGGACCTCAGTCAGTAAAGAATCCATCTGTCTAGGTTCAGGAAGCCAGGATGTTTGATGGATGGATGATGGATGGATGTTTGATGGATGGATGGATGGATGTTTGATGGATGGATGGATGGATGTTTGATAGATGGATGTATGTATGGATGGATAAAGCGTGGACCTCAGTCAGTAAAGAATCCATCTGTCTGGTTTCAAGAAGGCCGGATGTTTGATAGATGGATGGATAGATAGATGGATGGATGTTTGATGATGAATGATGGATGGATGTTTGATGGATGGATGGATGGATGGATGTTTGATGGATGGATGGATAAAGTGTGGACCTCAGTCAGTAAAGAATCCATATGTCTGGGTTCAGGAAGGCAGGATGTTTGATGATGGATGGATGATGTTTGATGGATGGATGGATGGATGGATGTGTGGATGTTTGATGGATGGATGGATGTATGGATGGATAAAGCGTGGACCTCAGTCAGTAAATAATCCATCTGTCTGGGTTCAGTAAGGCAGGATGTTTGATGGATGGATGGATGTTTGATGGATGGATATATGTTTGATGGATGGATGGATGTTTGATGGATGGATGGATGGATGTTTGATGGATGGATGGATGTTTGATAGATGGATGGATGGATAAAGCTTGGACCTCAGTCAGTAAAGAATCCATATGTCTGGGTTTAGGAAGGTAGGATGTTTGATGGATGATGGATGGATGGATGTTTGATGGATGGATGTTTGATGGATGGATGAATGCATGGATGGATGGATAAAGCGTGGACCTCAGTCAGTAAAGAATCCATATGTCTGGGTTCAGGAAGGCAGGATGTTTGATGATGGATGGATGATGTTTGATGGATGGATGGATGGATGGATGTGTGGATGTTTGATGGATGGATGGATGTATGGATGGATAAAGCGTGGACCTCAGTCAGTAAATAATCCATCTGTCTGGGTTCAGTAAGGCAGGATGTTTGATGGATGGATGGATGTTTGATGGATGGATATATGTTTGATGGATGGATGGATGTTTGATGGATGGATGGATGGATGTTTGATGGATGGATGGATGTTTGATAGATGGATGGATGGATAAAGCTTGGACCTCAGTCAGTAAAGAATCCATATGTCTGGGTTTAGGAAGGTAGGATGTTTGATGGATGATGGATGGATGGATGTTTGATGGATGGATGTTTGATGGATGGATGAATGCATGGATGGATGGATAAAGCGTGGACCTCAGTCAGTAAAGAATCCATCTGTCTGTTTTCAGGAAGGCGGGATGTTTGACTCACCAAATACCAAATGACCTCTTGGACTAGCTGAAAACCTGTACATGTAAAAATATGAAAAAGTTAAAAAACAATTCTCAAGTTTATACAATACACTTATACAGTATTCTGTATTATTCAGTATTCAGTATTCCAACAACAGTATTCTTATACCTACATAAAACTGCAGTCAACGTGATGACGTAACGAGGCTGCAACGTGATGACGTGATGACGTAACGACGCAGTTCGTCCGTCTGCTCACTGCTCAGAGGTAAAAAAAAAAAAAGAGCAGAATTAGCAGAAAAATGACGTTGGAAACATTAAAACCCCTCTACCCTATTAACGCATGTTAAATTACAGCGTTAGTCACGCTGTTATTGTGACGTGACACGTTCACGGTAGTGACGCTAACGCGACGTGCGTTTAATTTTGTCTTCGTCGCGTTAAGACTCTAAATAACCACTAAAAACATCCACAAGTGATGCATATATAGTATCGCTGATTTATATAAATGTCTATAAAAGTTTTCAACAGCGTTGAAAGGTTGTCACGCTTCTGAAGTGAAGTTACGTTACATGCTAACGCTAGCCGCAGCTAGTTTGAGCTGCGTCTTTCTTCACGCACTCAAAACTCATGCACAGATACTTCCTAATTTATCTAAATGTTGATAAAGTTTTCTACAGTCTTCACAGTTTGTGACGCTGCGGTTAAAGTCACGTTACTACTGGATTAGGTTAACATTTCCTTGAGATGATGTCATCAAAAGCAACAAAAAAATTTTTTTAATTCTTACCTGAATGAAGTCAATACACTCTGACACTCTGTCCACCTACCGCTGCAAAATTTTATTTAAATCGCTCTCCAAAAATAATCTCCGCTCACCTACATGCACTCAACACACGACGCCATAACTCTGCACGTGTAAGCTCAAGGGGCTTTAACTTTTAAAAACTCGGTCACCTGAGGCCCCGCCCTGAGCCCCCGCCCACTACAGGGTCTCCACATCACGAGAGGAGGGGCGGCGTTGGAGTTTCGCGCGGTCTCCACATCACGAGAGGAGGGGCGTTGCAGTTTGGCGCCATGTGTGTCAGTGAGCCACACACACGGCTGCAATAAATGCAACCGATACACAAAAACATACACACCACACACAAATACCCTGGGAGGTGCGTAGCCAGCCAATTTTATAAATGTAAATAACTTTTTATTAAAACAATTTTAAGTGTTAAAGCACACTCCAACTCATCCAGGCAGCCTATTAGCCACAAGTTACGCTGATATTGATGAGAAAAAACAATGTTTACATATTAATATATTTGGATACAATCTGTGTTTTATCCAGACATTGGCAAAGGCTGGCTAATACCAAATGTCCCGATAATGTCGGTACGTAGTCTGGCGCATAGGCGGGCCAATACGCTTGCACCAACGCACACACACACACACACACACACACACACACACACACACACACACACACACACACACACACACACACACACACACACACACAACTAAAGGTGCTAGGTTTGTCACCTTTTTCATCCTTTGTGAGTTTGCAGGTATAGCTACTGCTTTCTAATGCAGCAACTTTGCAATAAATCATATTCATCAACGTGATCTTTTATTGTTTGTATTCAAGTTGTGAGACATTTCTCATGCTAAATAGCAATGCACTTTTTTTCTCTTTTTCAGGACTTTTTCTCCTCCACCTTTAAAGTCAATGAAAGTATAGACAATATAAATGTCTATTGAAACATTTACCGGTACCTTACAATGTGATAATGAGTAAATTCAGTTGAAAAACTGAATTTTATAAATATTCAAAGCAGTGTAGACAGGGCCTGTCTCACCTCAAAGGGTATATGTAATTTTGAAAAGTATCTTCCTATTAGAGTAGTTTTCAGAACTGAAAATTTTCCTCCATAACTGAGTTTTGCCTGTTTCCCACAGACAAAAATGGTAAATGGACTGTATTTATAAAGTGCCTTTCTATGTAATCAGTATACTCAAAGCTCTTTACACTACAATCTGTGCCCTCATTTACCCATTCATACAACACTCTACTAGATCTGAACAAAGACTAAATAGTGCTTTAGATCACATTCATACACCGATGGGACACACATCAGAGACAATGAGGGGTTCATTGTCTTGCCCAGGCACAGTTCAAGATGTGACTGCTGGTGTAATCGAACTCCCAACTCTCCTATTGAAGGACGACTGCTCTAACCACTCAGCCACAGCTGTCAAAAGAAGAAAGGGCAGGACCCTGAGAAAGACTGTGTTTTCTATAAAGGTCATTGTAGTTAAAACACAGCTTTAGATCCTCACACACATTAGAGTTACGGTATATTTCTTAGTCTTAGTGTGTTTGGAGAAGTGTCATCTCTTTGTTAATGTGATGTGTTTAGTTCTTGTTTAATGGTGAGCCTCTGTGCTGTGTCAAAGAGAAGACAAACTGACAGACATGGCATCAGTGATGGCTTCACCGGCTGTTCAAGAAAAACAGGGAGCACCCAGAGACTGGTTTTTGGGGGTAACTAATTTATCACCAGACTTGGGGTTGGCTGTGGCTGAGTGGTTAGGGCAGTCGTCCTCCAATGGGAGAGTTGGGAGTTCGATTCCGCCAGCAGTCACATGTTGAAGTGTCCCTGGGTAAGACACTGAACCCTCATTGCCTCAGACATAGGCGTCACAAGTCACAACCATTATACGTGATGGGGCCGTGGCCCCCTCACGTTAAAAAAAATGTTCATTTGGGACCCCCCCCCCACACACACACACACACACACACACTCTTTTACTAAAACATTAGTTCAGTCTGCGCTGTTTCTCTTTTTTCGTGAATGAATCCATTCCACTTAATAGGAGAATACTCAAACCACTAAAAATCCATTCCAGGTTTTCCTGGTTACCTCCAACTCTCCACCAGCCTGCAGTGTTTCTGTTCTGCGTCTCCTGCCTCAGCAGAGATCGCTCACAGGTGGAGGAGGTGAAGAGACACCTCTGTGCTGATCGCTTGCCAGTTTAGCGAGCTTAGTGCGGACAGTTGTTGACCGGGGGTTGATCAAAAACATATCAAAAGTCAAGTCAAAGTCAACTTTATTGTCAAAACTGCAATATGTACAGGACATACACAGGATTGAAATTGCATTTATCTCTGTCCCTCGGTGCAACAGTAAACATTTAAACACTAAAACACTAAAACATTTAATAAACATAAGCATAAAATGAAATAATAAAAGTGTAATACTGTCCTGAGTTTTTGCATAGTAGTTTTTGCATAGTAGTAGTATGAAAGTATGAAAAGTTACACCAACACTAAAACACTAAACATTTAATAAACATAAGCATAAAATGAAATAACAAAAGTGTAATACTGTCCTGAGTTTTTTGCATAGTAGTATAAAAGTGTAAAAAGTATATCTATAAAATAAAATGAAAGTTCTGGCATTGACATTTGTAATAGAGTGACAAAGCAGCATATGAAGTTTATGTACACAGTATATGTATGAGGTAGTTGATATTGGTATAGAGGTAAAGTGGCATATGCAATAAGGCTAGTAAAAAATATATATATCAGCAGTAGTGTAGATATAAAAAGTAGTGTAAATGTAAACAGTAGTAATAAATGTAAACAGTAGTATTGAATGAAAACAGTAGTAATAAATGTAAACAGTGAATGTAAACAGTAGTATGACTATAGGCAGTAATGTAATACAAACATTAGTGCAAATATAAGAAGTAGTGCAAACTGAATGAGCACATGACCGTGAGTTGAGTGAATAACCCGTTTTGATGACACAGAGTCCAGTGTTAAAATCTTTGTGTTGTGTGGTAATGTGTGAAAGTTTTTTAGTGTTAAGGCAGTACAAGTGGGAGGGGAGGGCAGAGCAGGCAGAGTGTTTAGCATCCTGACTGCCTGATGAACAGAGCTGTCTCTCAGTCTGCTGGTTCGAGCCTGGAGACTCCTCAGTCTCCTCCCTGATGGCAGCAGTCTGAAGCAGCTGTGTAGTGGGTGTGTGGGATCACCTGCCATGCAGAGGGCTTTCCGAGTGAGGCGTTTGCTGTGTAAGTCCTGCAGTGAGGGGAAGGAGGTGCCGACGATCTTCTCAGCTGCTCTCACGATGCGCTGGAGGCTCTTGCGGCAGGATGCAGTACATGCACCAAACCACACAGTGATGCAGCTGGTCAGGACACTTTCTATGGCTCCCCTGTAGAAGGTGCACATGATGGGGGTTGAAGCTCCAGCCCTTTTCAGCTTGCGGAGAAAGTAGAGGCGCTGGTGAGCCTTCTTGGCCAGTGCTGCAGTGTTCCTGCTCCAGGACAGGTCCTCTGAGACGTGCACTCCCAGGAACTTGTTGCTGTCCACTCTCACATATGTTTATGTTAGGAGGATGTTTGAGAGAAGTGGAGCGCTACGTCTGTGGCATCTTAGCTTAGCAGTAACTGTGACGCTGTAAGACACTGCAGGTGTAAGAGACGCTGTGTGTTAAGGTGCATTAACGTTGAAATGTCTTTAAAGCCCACACCTTACTGTCCTCAAGCTTCATGAGAACATGCTTTAGATGAGTAGTGTCGTACACAAGTAAAAAAGTCCAGTGGTGATGTTTTCTATTTCTCTATGAACCCAATAGTGCCGATCGTGCGTTAAAGTTCAAACGTCTTTAAAACCCACAGCTGAATTTACACAAACTTAGTGAGAAACATGTTTTAAATGGAATTAAACTACCGTAAAAACCGGTTTATTATACGCTGTATTTTTGCTCATTTGAATGTCCAGCGTATTAAACACCGAAGAGTATTATTTATGGATTTTTTCCCATATTTTTAGACCCATTTTTCGCTCTGATTCTTCGTTTTTCATTTTTGGCAAAAATGGTGCAGTACCAGTTTCGGCCGCTATACGGGCGCTGTAGGCAGCAGCCAGCAGAGGACTCAGAGAGCGAAGAGGAAGAGGGGCCACTTCCAGAAGTTTCTACTTGCATGTGTCCGAAAAAAGCCTCCTTTGGTCGGACTGATGACTCTGTCGCTGCCCGCTCCCTGCTGTGGATGTACCGGTAGCTGTTTTTGTTTGCAAGATACCACTCATAAACCACACCGCGGATTTTTAAATCCAGCTGATTTCACATTTGGTTCAGCTCAGGAGCCCGTCTGCTATAGTGAGGTAAGAAATATATTTTTAAGCGTTTATTTAGCTAAATTTAAAGAAACAAAGCGTCCGGTTTGACCCGCCTGGCGCCTGCATAAAAATCGGCAAACTTTTTTTTTTTAATCCAGCTGATTTGAACATTTCGTTAAACTCAGGAGCACGTCTACTATTAAGTCAGCTAAGAAATATATTTTTTCTCGCAAAAAAATAATTGTTTTTACCGTGTTTCCTTGTGAAGTTCTTCATACTGGCTTGCTTCTGTCGCCGCCATCTTGATCAGGACAAAGCCAACGCGTCGCGTGGCGATGACGCGTATTAAACACTGAGGCGTATTGTGTACAATTTTTTCTTGTTTATTGTTAATAATTTGACAAAGCGTATTAAACACCGGAGCGTATTTTACAACGGCGAATACGGTAAGGAAATCTACACTTGTGTACAATTTTTGGGAAACACACACACGCACACACACACACACACACACACAC
>JBBPBX010110882.1:0-10806 GCA_038048925.1 Garcialebias charrua | reverse complement strand
GTAGGGCCATATTTTTGCGTTTGATTGGCGGGCCGGGTCGGGCTCGGGCTTTGATGTGGTTTTTTTTAATCATACAGCACAAACAAAACTAAATAAAAATGCACACAATATAAAATTGTTTTAATCTGCTTGTAAAGAATATAAGGCAGTAAGTTTACTGATGAGGAAATAATTAATAGAGTGAATTTAGATGGTGAAAACCGCAGCGCAGCCACTAAATTGCGCAACTCAGCCAGAGAGCAGGCGCGCCTGGACAGCGTCTCCCCCGACATGCTGGACTTTTTAGTGACATTTCTCGAACCATTTTACCGTGCACAGAGAGAACTGGAGGGTGACAAATATCCCACCATCAACCTGGTTTGTCTCTGGAATGAGAAACTGAAGCAACACTGCCAGTCCTCACACACAGACTCTCCGCAGCAGGTGTTTCTGCGCCGCAGACATGCAGAACTTCTGCATGTCTGTCTGCGGCGCAGAAACACCTGCTGCTCCAGCACTTCTGCAGCAGAAGTGCTGGAGCAGCTGACGTGCGTCAGGTGCACGCTCACGTCCGCACACTGCTCTCATCTGCGGCGGAACAAGTTGCCGCACCTGAACTTCCTTTTTTTTTTTTATCGGGTAGGGTCGGGTCGGGCGGTGATTTCTAGGAAATGAGCGGGCTCCCTCGGGCTTGGGTAATTAAACTAAGGGCTCGGGTAGGGTAGGGCCGTGGATTTCCGGCCCTATGACAGCTCTACGGCATCGGGGGTTTACCGGTTTTAGCGTCTGCCCGCATTCTCGTCATAATTCCTGCACGGCAACCTCTCTTCTTTCCACGAGAGCACCGCTTTCTTTTCTTTCCCCTGGATCGCATCTGTTTCCAGAAGGACGTTCTTAGCAGCTCCAATCTTCCGAGCTCTGATTTGAGTTCGTTGCTGATTTCAGCTGTGCCCTGTGGTAAATCCGCTCCGATTCTTAACAGTTCAGTTCGGCTGTAATTCACCCGCAAAAAACGCGCAGAGTCAGGTATAGAAACACTATTAAAATTACTAAAAACTAGAGATGATCCGGGAACTCGTGAAGCTACGGCTGCACTGAGCGCGGCCATCTTGCCTTTACAGACTTATAGACTTTACAGACTTTATAGACTCTTAATCAACTCAAATGCTTCAAATTAACTCCCCAAAATTCTGAAACGTGGCAATCACATTTAAAACAGGCACAACTTAGCTACGCTCAGTAACACAGGACTTCAACTGTAACACAACACGGACTCTCTTCGGAGCCGCGTCAAGGTCGGTTCCGTCCACTTTAAAGGAGCAGAATTCGGGTTTCAGAACCACTATCCGACACGTTCTAACAGTAATATGCTTCTTTGACTTGCTCTAACATGTAAAATACCAGCACAGCAATCTTTTTGATGTTAATAATAGCTCTTTAGGCTTTTGACTCAGCGGTCAACAAAGCTTTTGTACAGGAGTCTGCGTGAACTGGATCAGAACCAGAACCCCCACAGACCACGGGCTGACAAAAACTTCACCTAAAGCTTCCAACAGCGTGTAAAAGAGTTGAACGAATAACAATCTCTCAGCTTCAAATGATAAAGACATGCAGAATCTGCCTGTCTAGAACACTTCCAGCCAAAATTATTATCCTCAGAGTTTACAACTTGGATCCTTTTATGCAAACATGACGTTACAGTCCATGAGAGATCACAGATTTATCAATAAACTTTCAGAAAACTCATACGGGCCACAAGATTGTGTACTTAAACACGTACGGTGCCACCAGATTTAAAGGATTATGAGGAGGTCAATATTAATACTGACCTCTTTACCTTAATTAATTTACTTATTCAGATTGAATAGTAATTTCACGGATTCTTTCTTTTTCAGTTTACCCAATATTTCTGTGATCTTTATGATGGATAAATAAATAAAGCCATTAAGTGACAGAGACGTTAACTTAGTTTGATATCAATGACACTATCATTTATTTAAAATGAATCAACTAAATTAACACCATTACACTTGATTGACATGATTTCACTTTCTTTCAATTTAACACGTCAGCACACTTAAATTGTAACAACAGACTTCAATACTGGATGTTAAACATATTTAGTCTGAGGGCTCTTTAACTTAAATAGTTTCCAGCTTAGAATTGAGGGAAAAAGAAATAGGAGGAAAGATGGAGAGATGGTTTAAGGGAAATTGTCTTGAGCATGTTACCAAAAGTGACACTTCCCATCCGACTTCTGCTAAAATCCAGGTACGTTTGTAAACAGCTCTTTACCTTCGACGACGAGTCTGATAAAGAAATGACACCAGCCTTTCAGATGCAGAGTCCTTCAGGCCCAGCACGTTCGAGCTGGTTGTTTACTTTCAACGTCTCCTGGGTTCCGCTTGGATCATCAGAAAATGTGTCAGCTCCTGGTTGACTTCAAGATAAACTTATTCCAGGAAGGAATAAACAAAGTTTTGAGCTTACGCTCGTTCGAAGTGGACTCATAACAGCATGTTATTTAGTCCTTAGCTGGATGACGAGTCCTTAGCGTTTGACTAAGTTCATCCCAGCTCTTTGGGAAAGGTTCACATCTCTTTGAAGTTCCCAGCAGACTCAAACTGTTCCAGCAACAGCTTAGAACTTAATAGAAGAATCATGAGAGGAGTGAGACTTGTGTCTTTTTCATTGGTCCGTGGACCAGCGAAGAGTTCACTTGTTGTTATCAAGATTCAAGGTGAAATTAGAGCAGGGAGAAATTGTTTAGGAAAGACAGAGCGTGCTGGAGACATTCTCACAAAAACAACAGATTAACTGTCTTCTGACTTTCTAAACAAAACGGCCGGGTCTCTCTGACCCAAGTCAACTTTCACACAGCAGTGAACACAGTTTAACCTTTACAGAATAACACAGCTTAAAAGCACACATCATGAAAATGACAAAAGTTATTCTTTTGATTACATTAGAATAAAATCAAAGATAGAAATAGTCTCTTTTGGTGACTATATTCTCAGATTATAACTAATGTAGTAAATTGTAGTAAATGTCTTGCTTTACTGAGAGGTCAGTAAAAGTCATCTCTGGAACAGTTCAAAAATACACAGGTGTATCAAAGTGGACACGGTCATGCCCACTACAATTCATTAGACTGACTCAGATCCATAAAGTGAACTGAGTTACTTTAGTGACTCATTAGACTGACCCTGATCCATAAAGTGAACCAGGTTACTTTAGTGACTCATTAGACTGACCCTGATCCATAAAGTTAACCAGGTTACTTTAGTGACTCATTAGACTGACCCTGATCCATAAAGTGAACCAGGTTACTTTAGTGACTCATTAGACTGACCCTGATCTAGGGCTGGGCGATATGGTCCAAAATTAATATCTCGATATTTTTATGATATATCGCGATATACGATATATATCTCGATATAATTTTCTTTCCATAAAATAATAACAAAAATATATTTCTGAGTCAAAGCTTTGTCCCAGTTGTCACACAGGCACATTTATTAACAAACAGCTGTAACTCTACAATATAAATGTCTAAAAATAAACTATTTACTTACATTAATTTATTTTTCAGACATTTATTTACATATGTTAAATAATAATCTTCTTCAGCTGAGGCAGCTGTTTCTGAGAGGCTAGAGCAGTCTCTTCCAATGGGAGAGTTGGGGGTTTGATTCCACCAGCAGTCACATGCTGAAGTGTTCCTGTACAAGACATTGAACTCCTCATTGCCTCTGATGTGTCCCATCAGTGTATGAATGTGATAAAGTACTGATTAATCATTGTACAGATCTAGTAGAGTGCTGTATGAATGTGTAAATGAGGACATAGATTGTGTTGTAAAGAGCTTTGAGTGTCTTGATAAGATAGAATGGTGCTTTCACGTTAGTCAGCGTTTGTGAACTGTGAGAGGAGCAGAGGGACACAGCAGCTGTCTGAGCGTGTGTGAAGCTCCCAGCTAGACGACAGACCCGTCTTCTTATTTGAAATAGTTCAGAGCTCATTTATTCGTGCTGTGTGCCTTTTAGAGGAACACAGAGAGGAAGCGCGACATTAATAAATCAGCTGCTTATCATAGGACACGGTCAAGCTAGATTCATACTTGACGCGTCGCGCAGCGCGCGAGGGTGCGCGCTCCAAAAGTGACGCAATTTCACAGTCCCCGCCCCTGCGCGTTGGCCCCGCGCAGGGGATTAGCGCGTGCCGTGCACCTCTGAATTTTTGAAACTCCGCAAGCCCTGCGCGCGCGCGGTGGGCGCTACGATTTGATTGACAGGTCCTCACCGACAGCCTTCACCCTCTTCACGCCGGAGCCTGCAGCTGTTTGCGCCGCTGTGGTCGTGGAGACGGAGTCGCGACGCATGGAGGAATGTTTTGTGACACAAAATGTATTAAATTCTCCTTCATTCCTGATCTGGAGTCGGACTTTTCTTTTGTTTTTTCGCCAAAAGTCACGTGATCGCTTTCTCCTCCGCTGACTCCATGCATTAAAACCGCAAATAAAGACAACAGTTCAGCACGCGAGCAGAAAGCTATTTGTTTTTGTTGTGTGACGTCAAACAGTTCTTCTTCTACGGTTGATTTCTTCTTCTACACCTTTCTTGCAACATATGCACAGGTTTTAGAGGGTACTGCCTCCTGCTGGTCCGTAAAAGAACAGCACTTTGCCATGCGCCGCTGTGCGTCAACCATAAACACAGAGGCGACACTGTAAACGCATTTCGCCGCACGGCTGTGTGCACGCGCGGCGCGCGCGCTCCAGCCTGCGGACCAAAGCGAAAGTCTAACTCAGCCTTCAGTCAGCTGTTAGTCAAGTCAAGCGTTAGCCATCTTGTTAGCCGCTACGGACCGTATTTTTAGTGACATGATAAAATGAATAAACTAACAAACAAACAAACAAACAACTCCTTTTCTACTTTGGTCCAAAATTTTCCTGCAGGTGGCGGTAAAACAACGGCTGCTAATAAAACCCACGAAGAAGAAATCCGCTCTGGAAGCTGGAGTAAACAAGGCATGAAACAGAAAAGAGAAAACGTTGCGTTTGATTCCAGTTCTGTTGTGTCTCTGGTCTGTTTTGTATTGGTTAACTGGACCCGAGTTCGGACTCGGTTGGACTCTGGGTTCGTGTCCTCTGGACCCATTTTGTCTCCAAGTTTCAGCAGAGCAAAATAATGGAAGCTAACAAGGTGAGCTTCCCCCTCTTTTTGGTAAAAGTTCTTCTTCTTGGGCTGCCTGTGCAGCGGTTTCTCCTTGTTGTGACACCGGCTTCATGCCCCCGCGTCTCCACTGCTCTCGAGTTTATCAACGTAAAGCATGTGTCACAAACGGAGCGCGGCTCGTTTCGCCGACATTTAACAAGGAAAATACCTAAACAATTATTTGTTAGCTTGAAATTATAGCAGAGGTGTGTTTCTGTCTATCATTTTCTTAATAAATGCACTTTAATGGTCAAATTAGCTGCATTTCGCCAGGGCGGTGCAGCTGGCTGCTGGATTGACGTTCCAAGCAGAAAGGTGGGGAGGGTATGGCAGGCCGATTGAGTCATTAATAGCTGGTGAAGATTCTCAGTCATCCAGGACATTCATTCATTCATTCATTCATTCAACCTTTATTTACACAGGCTAGCCTCATTGAGCCACGGGGACTCATTTACAAGAGGGACCTGTTTCACTCACATCCAGGGTCAATTTTAGAGTCACCAATCAGCCTAACATGCATGCTTTTGGACTGTGGGAGGAAACCGGAGCACCCGGAGAAAACCCACGCATGCACGGAGAGAACATGCAAACTCCACCCAGAAAGGCCCCCGGACCATGGTGAATTCTAAAAAGTGCAAGAAAAAACAAAAAGTGCAAGAAAAAACAATAAAGTATTAGGGTTGTACATCTCTGTGTGACAGACGATTCGATTCAAATCTAGATACAAAGGTTACGATTTGATTCAAAAACGATTTATTTTAAAAACGGAACGATTCGATTCGATGCAGTGTAAAAGCGATTCGGTTCGATTCGGTTCGATTCGATTAAACTACAAATAATTCTACGTTTTAACATTTGTTGATGTACCGTGGACAAATATTTCATTATGAAAGAAAAAGGACCATTTCTATAAATGTGACATTCTTAGAGCATTTTTAAATTTGTAAAAGTCCACATATATCATATCTAAAAGGGTGCCGTAAAGCACTGGTAAAAATAAAGTAAAAAGCCAAACAAAATAATCACATGTTAAATGTGTTTATTTTTAAACATGGACCTAAAGACCAGCTAAAAGAAAATTTCCTACAGAAAAAATATAAAAGGCACAAATGGTTACAGCAGCATCTAATAAAATAAAAATCACTAGGAAAATCACTATGTTCATTAAATGTTTAATGTTTTAGTTTTAGAGTTGGTGTAAATTTTCATACTCTTATTCCACTATGCAAAAAACTCAGGACAGTGTTAGTTTTACTATTTTATGCTTATGTCAATTATTATATGTTTTAGTGTTTCAATGTTTAGATGTTTACTGTTGCACCGAGGGACTGAGAGAAACGCAATTTCGGTCCTGTGTATGTCCTGTACAGTACATATTGCAGATCTGACAATAAAGTTGACTTTGACTTTGACTTGAAAAAAAAAAACAGGAATAAGCTAAGCACAAAGCTCCTGAGTCCTGTGCAATAACCTGTTGTGCAATAACCTGTCACACAACCTGTAGTTTGGTAGTTATGTGCAATATAGATCATGTGCATTTTAGCTTATATTTCATTACTACCTTGAAATAGTTATTCACACAAATTCATCCTGCTTCACCGTTAAAATTCTACCATGTTGTTTACTATTTTTCTCTTCAGAAACTTTGTAAATATTATAATTACTGTTTCACTTTTTGGTAGTTTATTTTGTACCCTTATTGCATGCTTTAGTATTTCCTGTTTGCTTGTTGTTTGTTTTTTAGCAAGTCAAAATCGTTTTTTCTCATCCTGAGCATTTCATTGTACTAAGTTAACCCTGTGTTAACCTGCATATGACAAATAAACACTTGAACTTGAACTTAATAATACAAAACATAATGCAAGAACAGTACACCTAACAACAGCAGCACGAACATGAGTTTGTGTGAGCAGGTGGGCACGGATTAATATAAAAACATGCTCTCTTTACCTCTTGACTTCTTCACTGGCCTGGTCCCTCACAGATCTAGTTGCCATCCTCACTTCAAAGTCTCCCAACAGCTCGTCCAGCGCTGACATTTTCTTCTTTTTACAAGGTGGTTCATCATCTGAAATAGAAAACAAGCACCATATATTACTGACTATGTTAGCCATGAAGTTTTTTTTTTTTTACTGACTTTACCATTTTATGTAAAAATCTTCATCTGATGTTCAGAATTTATTTATGTAGGGACTCGTGTATAACATGTGTAAAAGATGTATCATTATCATCATCATAGATTATTATTGAACTCTTTCTGTGCATGCAGATTCTCTCATTACTGTATAGTGAATGTGTTTTATGCTGATACAATGACTGCAGCACAAGTTTAAGACAAAGTCAGCTCATTCTTGATCACAAGTTATAAAACACAAACCTGTATGCTCATCTTGGGTCTGGGGTGTATCATTGCAGACGTCCAGATCTCCATTTGTAGGTTCAGTCTGACGGATCAGTCTGCACTGGACCTCTCTGAACTGAATTCCCCGTTACCTAGAAATAAAACATGACATTATTACATTTAGTGTACAGTATGGTTAAATGCAGTGTAAACAATCAAAAAACAGTAGGCAGAATAAATCTAGTGACAGCAACAAAACAGCAGACTGTAACTGAATGCACTACATACATGTATTTTGACAGTGTGTTGGGGGATTTACCTTGTGATGCAGGGATGTTGTTTCTGCTGATAGGCTTGTGAATGTCCTCTCTGCATCATGGCTACTGTTGTAGCTTTATGCTTCTTATTAATCTTGTATGGTTGTGGGTCATAGTCATGCAGCTTATATTATAGGTGAAATGGTAAATGGAGCTTATTTATATAGCGCTTTCTATCCCCCTGTGAGGAGCCCCAAAGCGCTTTACAATTAGGGATGGGACAGATCCGATCCAGTATCGGTATCGGTATCCGATACCAGCATTATTTAAGTATCGGGTATCGGATCAAACCTGCCGATACTTTTCCGATCCAGTTTCAAAGAGCACTTGTGTTCAATCACATTCTGTGACTGCCCTTCTTAACATTGTCTGAGATAAACCCAATGAAGACACTCTTAAGCCTTACAATAGGGGGTTCCCTATTGTAAGGCTTAAGAGTGTCTTCATTGGGTTTATCTCACACAATGTTAAAATGAATAGTTTGGGTGCAAAAGTTCCATTATACAGAGTCAAATACCTGAACAGTATCGGATCGGGAAAGTATCGGTATCGGTCGATACTGAGTTAATAAGTATCGGTATCGGATCGGAAGTGAGAAATGTGGATCGGTGCATCCCTATTTACAATACCAGCCATCCACCCATTCATACACGCATTCATACACCGGTAGCGGCAGACTGCCATGCAAGGCGCCTTTCCGGTCCTACCGGGAGCAACTCGGGGTTAAGTGTCTTGCCCAGGGACACAACGACACATGGTGTGGGGAACCGGGATTCGAACCGCCAACCTTCCAATCGGGGGACGACTGCCATTACCACTCCGCCACGGCCGCCCCAGGGCTGAGACAACGCAATTCGGGTCCAACAACGTGTTTATTCTTCTGTGTAACAACAAGACTGTTCACCCATTCTGTGGGCTCATTGACAGGAGTTATCACTGCTACTGAGGAAGGGCAGGGACTTAAAACAGTGTGGAAGAGATCTTCAAGGCCTGTGTAGCTCGTGAACTATCACTGAGTTGCCCGTAAAATTTAGTGATAACGTTACCCGTCGCTTTGTGTGTGGCAGCTGCATGATCCTGCTCGTTGTTGTGAGGCTTGAAAAGTTGTTGGTCGAGGTTTGTTGTGCTACCAGTGTACTTCAGAGGTGCGCTGCATAGCTTACAAATAGCGTGGCTTTTGTCGAGTTTTCCGTCCTTCTAGTAAAACCCGAAAACGTTCCACACTTTAGATTTTTGTCTGGCTGATGTGTTGAAAATCTTTCGCGGTGACTCGCTAGCGCGCGCGGCTACTATTTACATCCATGCTCGCTCGTGCTCTTGGTGAGCTATGGCGCATGCGTGAGAATAGCTTCGCTCTCGCGTTGTTTTAGAAACGCATTGTAAACCCAGCAAGTCTCGCGATAACCGGTCCGTGTCTTTTCAACCGGTTCATCTCTGGATTTGTGGCTGGTTGCTGTCGGTTTACGTGGATGCTACCGATGCAACCACATCGCTAGCTTGTCAAACCGGATATCCGGTCGAATCGGTTAATCTATAACAAGCCTATAAAGTATAGTATAATAAATAGTATAATAAATAAAGTCCAGTTGTTTTTGTCTTGAACTTTTTTAAATTTGTCATTATAGACAAGTTTTCCTATTACATAATACAACAGCAAACAGCAGGCCATACTATTATTACTATGGGGCCATCAGGAACTGCATTTTTTTTCCTCAGTAGGAATGAATGTAAACGGTCATATTTCAGTCAAAAAGTGGTTTATAAATATGGGAAAAAATCTATAAATATGTCACTTCGGCCTGTAAGTTGCAAAGCATGTAAGTTATGCAAAAAAACTGCGACTTACAGGAGGAAAAATATGGTAGTTATTTCTCCCTCTTTGAATTGTGCATGTATTCAGTGTTGAATTATTTTAACTAAACTGTTCTGTTTTCAAGTTTACAGTTTTTCATTTGCCATTAGAGATATGTTATGTGTGGGAACAAACTTTTTCTCTTGGGTTAGATTTAAATAACAAGTAGGTCAGTGCTTTTATTGAGGCAATAAGCAAATTGATGTATCCAGTACTACCAAAGTTTAGGAAGAAAATGACAGTAATCTTATCACTTTAAAATTAGTTGCTCTAAACTGAATACAAGAGGTTGCCGCTACGGTTGCATCTCAGTGTCGTGATGGTATTAAAAAATATTGTGATGGTATTAAAAAGGTATTAAAAGGTATTAAATTTAACTTAAGAATTTCTGTATATACCCTGATAGTGTTTTTGGCAACAACAACAAAATACATAAACAATACACAGTATATATTGATAGTTTTCTCAAAATGATTTCTATTGAACTAGGCTGTTCTCACGTGTTTTTTATTTTTATTTTTTTCTGTTGATGCACACATTGCCTGAAAAGAGTAGTCCTCAACAACCACTGATATAAAAAAGGTTTCAGGCTAATATGAATTTGGTAAACTTCCCTGGCTTCATGTTTCAGTTTAATCACAAATGGATGCCATTGTGATGTACTTTGATTA
Source organism: Garcialebias charrua (assembly GCA_038048925.1). NCBI lineage: Eukaryota > Metazoa > Chordata > Actinopteri > Cyprinodontiformes > Rivulidae > Garcialebias > Garcialebias charrua. The sequence goes on along the minus strand of JBBPBX010110882.1, from coordinate 430 downwards.
TTACTATATATTAGTACAGCTGCAGAGGATATTATCAAATTGATGTCAATTCCTTTAAAGCTGCACTATGTAACTTTGTAATGCAGTCTGTAACTTTTCTAACAATATATTTTTAACATATTTCTTCACTCTGTCACTGACAGACTGATGTTAGACAAAGTAATCTCTGAAAAAAATATAGTCCCCTTGCTTCTCTATCAGCATTTATAAAAACACTAAAAACACAGAGTGACCCGCCATTAACCAGCCAATAAAAACAGAGCTTGAATTTGAATCAGCCAATAAAAACAGAGCTTGAATTTGAATTTCAGCAGGGCCAGGGGGAGCAGAGCCATATATGGCTCTGAGGGGGAGGGATCAGAATGCTTTGCCTGTTGAAAATTTTTCTAAGTTCTGCACTCTACAGAAAGTTACACATAGCACCTTTAAC
>JBBPBX010110877.1:0-10807 GCA_038048925.1 Garcialebias charrua | reverse complement strand
TTCTTACTCTAGGTCCTTCCATTCTTGCTATTGTGAATGACAGTTTATCCACTGGCGTGGTACCAAAAACAATAAAAACATGCTGCTGTTCTACCTCTCCAGAAAAAAAAAAAATACTTTGACTCCTCAGTCGTATCCAACTTCAAGCCTGTCTCCAGACTCCCATTTGTTTATAAACTTCTGGAAAAAATAGCTGAGTCCCAGTTGAAGTGCTTCCTGGACCATCATGCTATCCTTGAGTTATTCCAATCTGGCATTAAACCTCTCCACAGCACTGAAACTGCCCTACTGAACGTTTTTAATGACATCTTCTTATCCACAGACACTGGTGATTCTGTGTTGCTTGTCCTATTGGACCTTACATCTACTTTTGACACCATCAACCATGAGATTCTCATTGCTACGTTGGAGTAGTGGTTGGGTATCACAGGGTCAGCCTTCATTTGGTTCAGATCCTACCTCGCTGACAGATCCTTTTGTGTTTCCATCAAAGATTTTAGTTCTGCAGCGGCAGCACTTAAATGGTGGGTTCCACAGTGGTCCATCCTGGGTCCTCTCCTAATCTCTTTATACCTGCTGCCACTTGGTGCTATTTTCCGGAAACACAACATACCTTTTCACTTATGCTGGTGAAGATTCTCAGTCGTCCAGGACATGATAAAATCAAAAAAGGCGTTCAATACAGAACAACTGGACTTTATTTGTAGCAACAAGACGTTTCGCTCATCATCCGATGAGCTTTCTCAATTGGAGACTGTGAGAGGGAGAGAGAAGTTATAAGCAAGCTGGGCCACTGGTGTGTACCAGTGGCCCAGCTTGCTTATAACTTCTCTCTCCCTCTCACAGTCTCCAATTGAGAAAGCTCATCGGATGATGAGCGAAACGTCTTGTTGCTACAAATAAAGTCCAGTTGTTCTGTATTGAACGCCTTTTTTGATTTTACCTTTTCACTTCTACGCCGATGACTGTCAAATCTACTTCCCCCTAAGACACAATGGTACATGCTCTATTCAACCTCTGCTCGACTGCCTGGCTGACATCAGGGACTGGATGGCTTTAAATTTCTTAAGCTTCAATGAAAAGAAGTCTGAAGCCATGTTGTTCCCTCCCAACGACATGATCATGAACCACTGCATTGACCTTTCTGCTCTAGCCCTGTCAGAAAAACAAAAAGTCACAAATCTGGGAGTGATAATGGATCCTTCCATGAACTCACCAGTCATGTAAACATGATCGTTAAATCCTGTTTTTTTTTTCCTGGCGCAACGCCCTCCTTGGGGCTGTTTGGACTCCCTGAGCTTGGCTCCTGGGTGCCTTGGTTGACCTGCTGGCCAGTGGCTGCCGGGGCCTGGTGGGCGGTCGGCTGGGGGTGTGCACTTGGTTGTTGGCAGTGTATGTGTGGGGGGTTGGGGGCATGGCCTCTCCGTGGCGTGTTCTGTCAGCTGGGTGTGGCTTGGGCAGGGTATTGGATGTCGGCTCCTCTCCGCCCCAGTATGAATGGGTCTACCTCCTGGGTTTGGGCGTAGGCTGCCCCCTGTAAGGGGCGGGTACATGTCTTGGACCTGGGGGGTATAGAGTGCATATCGGGCATATGAATGGAATGTGTCGTTATTGTATGTCTTTGAGTGAGTGAGTGAGTGTGAGAATGAGGGTGGGATTGTGCGATTGTGTCTGTGTATGACTGGGTAATTGATAGGCTGGGACTTAGACGGCCCCCTCTTGGATAGAGCTGGGGGTGCTTGCGTTGCGCCCCTGCCACGCAGCCCCCTAGTGGGGTGTGCCCTTGCCTGCCGGCGCGCTTGGGGCCCTCAGTGTCTGGGCGCTTGGGCATGTGTCTGCTCGGCCTGGTGACTGCCTGGTAGGGCTCGGGTCCTCTGGTCCTGTTGGGCCCTGGCCTGGGGGGTTGTCCTCGGGATCCGGGCCTCTGTGCCCAGGCCTGGATCTGCCTCGGGGCAGCGGGTTCCGGCAGGGGTCTATGAGTTTGATGCTATTGGCCCCGGGGTGTCACTGTGTGTGGTCGCTGGTGGGGCTCTTCCGGTTCTCCCCTATGGTCCGATCTGGGGGTGGGTGAGTGGCTCGTCCTATGTGGGTGGCCCTGGGGGATCCGCACTCGGGGTCCCTCTTGGGGTCTTGGGCTCTGGTCCCCCCCCTTTGTCTGCCTCGGGTCTTGGGGGTCAGGTCTCTGCTGCTTCACAGTCACTATTAAATGTTCTATTAGAGAAGCCTTATACACTTATGCATGCTCTCAACCACACACAAATAGATGCAGGGATGCACATGCAGGTATTGTATGTACCGGTAGATATGTAGATGTGTATGTGAATGTATATGCATGTGTTTGTATGTATGTATGTACTCTAAATTGACCCTAGGTGTGAGTGTGAGAGTGGATGGTTGTTTGGTGTGAGTGAGACAGGTCCCTCTTGTAAATGAGTCCCCGTGACTCAACGAGGCTAGCCTGTATAAATAAAGGTTGAATGAATGTATATATGGGTAGGTATGGGTATATACAGTATATTCATAGAAATTTACTGCAAAGCCATGAATATTCTAAGTTCTTTATACATATGTATTTTGTTGTTGTATTTTGTCATGTTCTTTTCAGGTGAACAGACAGTGGTCGGGTGTTTTGCCTTGTGCTCTCTTTTTGTATATTTCTTATACAGTATTTTGTAGTCTTACTTTCCGACTTTCCTTTCTTTCTATCCTTTTTTTTAAACTCAACTAGATAATTACTAGAATAAATATTTCATAATAATGGTGTGGAGAGAATGGCTGTTAGGGGAGAAGAGAGGCCATCCAAAAAAACAAAACAAAAAAGCCTGTTTTTTCCAGCTGAGGCGACTGTCTAAGCTGAAGCCCATAATATCCAAAAATAACCTGGAGAAAGTAATCCATCCATCCATCCATCCATCCATTTTTGTCCACTTATCTGGGGTCGGGTCGCGGGGGTAGCAGCCTAAGTAGGGAGGCCCAGACTTCCCTCTCCCCAGCCACTTGGAGCAGCTCCTCTGGGGGAATCCCAAGGCGTTCCCAGGCCAGCCGAGAAACATAGTCCCTCCAGCGTGTCCTGGGTCTTCCTCTGGGTCTCCTCCCGGTGGGACATGCCCGGAACACCTCACCAGGGAGGCGTCCAGGAGGCATCCTAACCAGATGCCCGAGCCACCTCAACTGGCTCCTCTCGATGTGGAGAAGCAGCGGCTCTACTCCGAGTCCCTCCCGGATGACTGAGCTTCTCACCCTATCTCTAAGGGAGAGTCCAGTGGAGAAAGTAATACATGAATTTATTGTTTGGTATCAGTCAGACCACTATTGCACGACTACAACTGGTCCAGAACGCAGCAGCCCAATTTTTAACCAGTACCGGCAAAAGAGAGCACATTACACCAGTCTTGGCCTCCCTGCACTGGCTACCGGTTCATCTTCGAATCCAGTTCAAAATTCTCCTGTATGTCTACAAATCGCTGAACAGTCTCGCCCCCACCTATCTCTCTGATTTGCTACAGCTGTATGTCCCACCACGTTCTCTGAGGTCAGCGGACCAGTTACTTCTCACAGTTCCAGGAACTCGTCTTAAACGCAGAGGTGACAGGGCCTTCTCTGTAGCAGGCCCAAGACTCTGGAACGAGTTACCTCTGCTCGTCAGACAGGCCCCCTCCCTCTCGGTTTTCAAATCCCGTTTGAAGACCCACTACTATTCTGTTGCTTTCAACGCCAGATGATCTGTGTTTGGTCATTATACTTATTATCTGCAACAATTTTATGTCTATATTCTGTTTTTTACTTCATTTTGTGTTGCCTATGTGTTGCTTGTTGTCTGTTTGTTTGTCCAGCACTTTGGTTGGCCTTGTTGCTATTTTAAGTGCTCTATAAATAAAATGGTATGGTAAAATGGTATGGTATGGTAAAAATCCAAAATCAGTGCATTTTTACTAAAAATATAAAAACATGAAGTGTGGAAAACACCACAAATCCCACAGTCCCAATTAGGGGTGCACCGATTGCAGTTTTCTGGCCGATCACCAATTTCTAAAACGTTTGACCTGCCGGTTCCAATTTTGGCCAATACCGATTTTGTTTTATAAGTGACACTGTCAGTTGTTATAAGGTCACAATGCACCTTCAATTTTCCAATATTATTTTGTTGAAAAACATAGCCCTGAACAATATCCAAGAAACAATGTTAACTTGTTTTAACTGGCCATGTAGCCTGGCCCTCGCCTTCCTGCACAGGTCCGCTCAATTCTCATTTCCCTTCACTGCTCAGTCTGGGACTTCTCCCATAGACAACGATTTCTCCGGCTGATTTTTGACCAGACCAATCAGAGAACAGAAGGGGCGGAGTTTTTGGCCCCTAACCCACGCCCCCACCTGTCCCAGCGCAGCCAGCGAGCAGCCGCATGTTCTCATTCAAAGCGATGCAAAGCGATGCAGGACTGTTTTATATGTGACACAAATGTATTAATTTCCCCTTCTTAATCCCTTATCTGGAGTTTTCTTTTGTTTTGGCCAAAAGTCAAGTGATCGCTCCCTCCTCCTCCTCCTCCTCTCTCTCCGCTGAGTGCAAAGAATAAGGAAGTGCCTCAGGTTGTCACGAGAGAAAAAAACTCGGGTTTTACGTTGTTGCCCGAGTCCCTGCATATTTTCTGGTCTTCTGGTGTGCTGGACCAGCGCTACATGGTTTTATTTTATATTTTTCAAACGTTTTATTAACATATAAACACAGAATATGCAGGCAGCGAGAGAAAATGCAGCAGGGGGCGGAGCTTATGTCAAGTTCGGCAGAGCACAGAGGGGGATGGAGCAGAATGCTTTCCCTGTTCAAAATTTTTCTAAGATCCAATGGTTTGGTTACCAAGATGGCGGCGCGTGCAAAGGCTGCGGCTTCTCTCTCTCCCGACAACACGGTGTTTTCGTCTTCTTTGTCCTGCATGCCGCAATGTGCCGGCACGTCTTCGTCATGTTTACGTGTTCAAGAACGCAAGTATAGCCGTGAGTTCCTGCTTGATGTCGGAAAAACCGCTCATTTGGGAATAAACAGTGACCTCCAGGAGAAGCTACGTGAGCTGGAAGAGAAGCTAAACGAGTTTCGTGACTGCGGCCTGCTCTGGAAGCCAGCCCCGAGCCTCAATTCATCACGCCCGCCGTGGGAGCGCCACAAGCGGCTGGACAGTAAGCGGAAGCCGGCCCTGAGCCTCCCTTCTTCGCGGCCGCCGTGGAAGCGCCACAAGCGGCTGGACAGAAAGCGGAAGCCGGCCCTGAGCCTCCCTTCTTCGCGCCCGCCGTGGAAACGCCACAAGCGGCGTGACAGAAAACAGAAGCGGGGTAAACGCGGAGGTGTCAGAGCTAGGCTAGCAGCTAGCCCACACAAACCGGCGATCCCATCCATGGTTTTGGCTAACGTGCGCTCCTTGGACAATAAACTGGATTATATACGCCTGCTACGAACGACACAAAAGACTGTGAGAGACTGCTGTGTGTTTGTATTCACGGAAACGTGGCTCAACAACAACGTTCCGGACCATGCTGTCCAGCTAGGGGAGCTAACATGCTACAGAGCGGACCGAACCCCCGAGGGAGGTAAGACAAGGGGAGGGGGGCTCTGTGTTTACATCAACAAAGCATGGTGCCTGGATGCTGCTGTGGTCTACAAACACTGCTCATCTTTAGTGGAGTTCATGACTATTAAATGCAGACCGTTCTATTTGCCGAGGGAGTTTACAGCTGTTTTGATTGTTGCTGTATATATCCCTCCAAGCTCCAACAGCAAAGTTAGAAGTGAGGCTTTGAATGAACTATATCTGCACATCAGTGAGCAACAAACAGCCCATCCTGATGCTTTTCTCATCACGGCTGGTGATTTCAACCATGCAGATTTAAAGAGTGTATTTCCAAAAACATACAAAAACATAAACTTTGCAACAAGAGGAAACAACACACTGGACCAAGTTTACACCACCATGAAAAATGCCTACAGAGCCCTCCCCCTCCCCCACATTGGTGCTTCTGACCATATCTGTGTTATGCTAAAGCCAGCATACAGGCCGCTGGTGAAAGTCACAAAACCAGTCCGCAAGCAGATACGAGTGTGGCCAGAGGGGTCTTCAGAGGCACTCCAGGACTGTTTTGACACCACAGATTGGGGTATGTTCAAAGAAGCTGCTACCACAAACAACAACACATGTCTCCAGGAGTACTCAGACACTGTATGTTCATACATCGCCAAGTGCATTGATGATGTTACCAACCTCAAAACCATCACTGTTCGGGCTAATCAGAAGCCATGGCTGACAGCTGAGGTTCACAGACTCCTGAAAGCCAGGAATGCTGCCTTCAAAGCGGGAGATCAGGTGGGCCTGAAGGCAGCCAGAAAGAACCTGACCCAGGGCATCAGTGAGGCCAAGGAGCAGTATTCCAGGAAAATAGCTCACCGTTTCAAGGACAGCAAGGATACACGCAGTCTGTGGCAGGGAATACAGACCATCACAGACTACAAACCCCCCCCAGACCTGTGACAGCTCAACCTCTACGCTGAATGAACTGAATGAGTTCTTCGCTCGGTTTGAGGCAAGTAACAGCACACCTGCACATAAATTCCCCCCCTCTCCTGATGGCCAGGTGCTGGCGCTGTCCTCAGACAGCGTAAGGCGTTCATTCATCAAGATTAACGCCCGGAAGGCCTCTGGTCCTGACAACATACCTGGTCGTGTGCTGAAAGACTGTGCAGGGGAACTCGCAGCGGTCTTCACGGACATCTTTAACATCTCGCTGAGTCAGGCCATCGTCCCCACCTGTTTCAAAGCCACCACCATCATCCCTGTCCCAAAGAAGGCAACGCCCGCATGCCTCAATGACTATCGCCCAGTAGCACTCACCCCCATCCTGATGAAGTGCTTTGAACGGCTAGTCATGAAAAGCATCACATCTGTCCTCCCTGCCTCCCTGGATCCCTTCCAATTTGCATACCGACCTAATCGCTCAACCGACGATGCCATCTCCTCTGCCCTCCACACAGCTCTCACACATCTGGACACGAAGGACTCTTATGTTAGAATGCTGTTCATCGACTTCAGCTCGGCATTCAACACCATCATCCCCCAACAGCTCATCCATAAACTGGACAGTCTGGGGCTGAACACCTCAATGTGTAACTGGCTGCTAGACTTCCTGACCGGGAGACCACAGACAGTACGGATCGGGAGTAACACATCTAGCACCATCACATTGAACACAGGGGCCCCACAAGGATGTGTGCTGAGCCCCCTTCTATTCACCCTGCTAACACACGACTGCACACCATCGTACAGCTCCAACCACTTCATCAAGTTTGCGGACGACACAACAGTGGTAGGTCTCATCAGCAACAACGATGAGACGGACTACAGGAACGAGGTGAGCCGCTTGGCCTTGTGGTGCGGACACAACAATCTCACTCTCAACGTGGAGAAGACAAAGGAGATTGTCGTGGACTTCAGGAAGAGGGATGCACAACATGCCCCTCTGACCATCAACAGCACCGCAGTGGAGAGAGTGGACAGCACCAAGTTCCTGGGAGTGCACGTCTCAAAGGACCTGTCCTGGAGCAGGAACACTGCAGCACTGGCGAAGAAGGCTCACCAGCGCCTCTACTTTCTCCGCAAGCTGAAAAGGGCTGGAGCTTCAACCTCCATCATGTGCACCTTCTACAGAGGTGCCATAGAAAGTGTCCTGACCAGCTGCATCACTGTGTGGTTTGGTGCATGCACTGCATCCTGCCGCAAGAGCCTCCAGCGCATCGTGAAAGCAGCTGAGAAGATCGTCGGCACCTCCTTGCCCTCACTGCAGGACTTACACAGCAAACGCCTCACTCGGAAAGCCCACCGCATGGCAGGTGATCCCACACACCCACTACACAGCCGCTTTAGACTGCTGCCATCAGGGAGGAGACTGAGGAGTCTCCAGGCTCGTACCAGCAGACTGAGAGACAGCTCTGTTCATCAGGCAGTCAGAATGCTAAACACTCTGCCTGCTCTGCCTCCCCTCCCATTTGAACTGCCTTAACACAAAAAACTTTCTCACACATTACCACTCAACACAAAGTTTTTAACACTGGACTCTGTGTCATCAAACGGGTTATTCACTAAACTCTCGGTCATGTGTTCATTCAGTTTGCACTACTTCTCATATTTGCACTAATGTTTGTATTACATTACTGCCTATAGTCATACTACTGTTTACATTCACTGTTTACATTTATTAATACTGTTTACATTTATTACTACTGCTTTACATTTATTACTACTGTTTACATTTACACTACTTTTATCTACACTACTGCAGATACATATACAGCATTCTCTGACTAGCCTTATCTAAGGATGCCAAATGTGCCTTATGTGCCTCACTGCATATGCCACTTTGCCTCTATACCAACATCAACTACCTCATACATATACTGTGTACATTAACTTATATGCTGCTGTGCCACTCTTTGCAAATGTCAATGCTAGAACCTTCAGTTTATTTTATAGATATACTTTTTATACTTTTTATACTACTATGCAAAAACTCAGGACAGTATTACACTTTTATTATTTCATTTTATCAGTGGCGGGCCGTGCATTTCACACCTAGGCCTTCAGTAGTGCTCCGTCTGAATCAATCCAAGCCTCAATAACTATTTTATGGCTATAAACTTCTACTACAGGTACAGCTGCGACACACATAAAAAAAGCATAAAAAATAACCTGATAAAACTGCAATATTATTTAGGAATATAACAACATTTTACTCACCAAAAATGCTGATTATTTGTTATTACACTGTCTTTAATATTATATTAATAATTGATAATAAATATTTAATATCCCCAGGTAATAATTTGAGGTCTCAACTTCTGTTATGATCTTGTCTGATATTAGACAGAGTTTTGTGTGAGACAATAAAAAGATGGCAAAAAGGCTGAACAGGACACATAATGTATTATAAAATTATAAAATGAATAAATAAAATAAAATAAAAATAAAAAATGTTAGTTGAACCTTTGAAATTTTGAGTTTTTTTTAAAAACACAAATACAATTTCTACCTGGATCAGAAGGACTCATACGTGCGTCTGCTCTTTGTGGACTTCACATCTGCCTTCAACACCATGATCCCCCAAACTCTGATAGACAAACTATCCACACTTGGACTAAGCCCCTCCATTTGTAACTGGGTACTAGACTTCTTAACAAACAGACCACAGTCCGTGAAGATCCACAACTTCTCCTCCTCCACCATAACCCTCAGCACTGGCTCTCCCCAAGGATGTGTGCTGAGCCCTCTTCTGTTCACTCTGCTCACATATGATTGTACAGCCACACATCCAGGCTGTCATATTGTTAAGTTTGCAGATGATACAGCGGTGGTGGGATGCATCACAAACAATGATGAGTCCAGCTACAGACAGGAGGTGGAACACCTGGAGAGCTGGTGCAAAGAGAATAATCTTCACATGAATGTGAAGAAGACAAAGGAGATGATTGTGGACTTCAGAAGGAACAAACAAACACACACCCCACTGAACATAGGTGGATCAGTGGTGGAAGTGGTCTCCAGCTACAAATACTTGGGTGTACACATGAATGATAACCTCAGCTGGAGCAACAACACCACCAGCCTGATCAAGAAAGGTCATCAGAGACTCTACTTCCTCAGACGGCTGAGACGAGCTGGTCTGAGCAGCCCAGTCCTCACCTCCTTCTACAGGTGTGCAGTGGAGAGCATCCTGTGCTCCAGCATCAACGTGTGGCATGGAGGCTGCACAGTTGAAGAGAGGAAAGCTCTACAGAGAGTGGTGAAGGCTGCACAGAAGTCTGTTGGAGTCAGTCTCCCCACCATCACAGACATTTACACCTCCAGATGCAGGAAAAGAGCCACCTGCATCATGAAAGACCTCACTCACCCAGCACACTCACTCTTTGCCCCACTCCCCTCAGGACGGAGGTTGAGGAGCATCAAATGTAGAACCACTAGACTGAGGAACAGCTTCTACCCTGAGGCTGTTAGACTCATGAATTAATAAATAATAAGAATAATCACTGTGAAATATCACATCATGCTGATGCTGATCTGTTTTCTTGTTGCTGTGTTCATCTGTGACCATCTGCTCATACAGACTCATGTTCGTGCTGCTGTTTATAATGATGTTTTTCTACTACATTAGGGCTTAGTGTATTTCTAGTTGATGTTTTCTTAGTTAATCCTAGATGTTATTACTGTTTTTCTCTTGCATTTGTTGTTGGATGTAACTGGGACCCTGTGTACATAATCTCGTTTTCATCACATGTACCACATGCGGTGCAAATGACAATAAAGACTCTCTGACTCTGACTGACTCTGACAATTTACAGATATATGAAAGGGAAAAAAACAACATATAAAATGAAAGGTAGCAACAGATGAAAAAAAATCATATTTGCTCCTTCTTAAAACAAAATAAATTCAAACAATCAATTCAAACAATAATTATCTATAAATAATATAACAAAACTCACCAGAGTGTGTGGAACAAACTAGCAGTTATTTTGGGACATGCAGAAAGTTGTACCATGATGTGTCACAGCTGAATCAGGAGCTCCTACTTCGCGTTGTTTCCAGCAGCAAACACCGCGGTAAAGTTAGTTTGAAGTTGGACGAAGCAACGCAGTGCTGAAGACACGCTGACACGGAGCTTTAATATCCAACGTCCAACTTGAAACTAACTTCACTACGGTGCAGCAAACAGTAAACAAAGCCCGTTTTCTCTCTTTCTACCTTTCAGGTCGTGTGACCGGACATTACATCCA
>JBBPBX010110876.1:0-10807 GCA_038048925.1 Garcialebias charrua | reverse complement strand
TTCTCTTTCATTCTCTTCATTCATTAGCTCCTCAAAGTAATCCTTCCATCTTCCCATCACACACTCCTCACTTGTTAGAACATTCCCATTCCCATCTTTAATAAGCCTAACCTGCTGCACATCCTTTCCAGCCTGATCCCTCTGTCTTGCCAATCGGTACAAGTCCTTCTCACCCTCTTTAGTGTCCAGTCTCCCATACAACTCATTGTACGCCCTCTGCTTTGCCTTAGCTACTTCCCTCTTTGCTCTATGTCCCATCTCCTTATATTCCTGTCTCCTCTCTTCAGTCCTCTCACTGTCATATTTCTTCTTGGCTAATCTCTTTCTTTGAATGGCGTCCTGCACTTCACTATTCCACCACCAGGTTTCCTTATCATCCATTCTCTGTCCAGATGACACACCAAGTACCTTCCTACCTGTCTCTCTAATTACTGTTGCTGTAGTAGCCCAGTCACTTGGAAGCTCTTTCTTACCACCCAGAGCCTTTAACAGCTCGTCTCTGAATTTCTCACAACATTCTTCCTTCTTTAGCTTCCACCATTTGGTCTTCTTCTCTGATTTTACTCTTTTTCTCTTCTTCGCAACAACAGTCATTCTACACACAACCATCCGATGCTGTCTGGCCACGCTCTCCCCTGCCACAACCTTACAGTCTCCAATCTCCCTCAGGTTTCCTCTTCTACACAGAATGTAGTCGACCTGTGTACTCCTTCCTCCACTCTTATAGGTCACTCTATGTTCCTCCCTCTTTTGGAAATAGGTATTGACTATAGCCATTTCCATTCTCTTGGCAAAATCCACCACCATCTGTCCTTCCTGGTTTCTTTCCTTGACACCAAACCTACCCATCACTTCCTCATCCCCTCTGTTTCCTTCACCAACATGTCCATTCAGGTCTGCTCCAATCACCACTCTTTCCTCCCTGGGAATACTCTCTATCACTTCATCCAAATCTTTCCAAAATGTATCTTTCTCCTCCCCATCACATCCAACCTGTGGAGCATAACCACTGACTATGTTTAGCATCAGACCTTCTACTTCTACCTTCAGACACATCACCCTATCTGACACTCTCTTCACCTCTACTACATTCTTTGCCAACTCCTCCTTCAGGACCACCCCTACTCCATTTCTCTTTCTATCCACACCATGGTAAAACAGTTTGAACCCTGCTCCAATACTGCGAGCCTTGCTGCCCTTCCACTTGGTCTCTTGGACACATAAAACATCTACCTTTCTTCTCTGCATCATGTCAGCCAGCTCTCTACCTTTGCCTGTCATTGTCCCCACACACAAATATTTTTAATGAAATATTTTTATAATAAATTTGTTAAAGAATCCCTTTGTATTTTTAACACTTGAATCAATATTTTTTTTCTTGTTTGTCAACTCATACTGTAAATAAACCTTTATTTTTTTTACTGTCAACTGTCAACTCAAACAAATAAATAAAAAAACCATTTAAATATATATTTAATTCTGAGGTAATGGACAAACCTGGTGAAGTCCAACACACAGCACTGAGCCATGGACACGGAGAGTCTGCAAATGGATCGGTTCCATCCGCAGCCGAAGAAAAAGGTAGTGTCATCACTCAGTAAAACAACAAAATTTAACCTTCCACATTTTATTTAAACTTTACAAAATGAGCAGAACTGTGAAATTGTATTTTACAGATAAGTGTGCTGAGGAGAGGGACACACCAATGGACACAATTGGACCAAGTGAGAATCAACTTGTTTGTTTAATTCATCACTTTTATAAAATTTCAAACCACAGTTTGACTCAATCATTATGTCTGCAGTAAAACACCCATATGTTTTTCTTCTTTGTTTCAGCTAATTGTGACCTCACACTTGTAGTAACTGGAGATTTGATTTCTGTTGAGACTGGAGCAAACAACATCTTACTTGACCTTGATGAGCAAAGAAATTATTCATCCAAACTTTATGACTTGTGTGGTCAGCACATAGATGTTGTTAACTTACTTGGTCAACAAAGCATTGAAAACATCTTTTTAAATCAGGGGACTAATGTCTTTCTCCTACTGATCCCAAAAGGTCAACATGGCAGCCATTATAAATCAGGAGTGCAGTGGTTAGAAAAAACATTTGGCAGACAATCACTGGCATATTTATTGACAGTTGTTTAATTCAGGTGAAAAGTGTGACGATGCATCAAAAGACCTAAAAACGGTTGACGGTTTTGGTGAAAAACGATATCACACATGTACAAGGACTATGGCAGAAGAGATAGCAGATCTACTGAAAAAAATAAACATCATGGTCTCTGAAATTACAGGTAGTCCACGCTGCTACAGTGGACTGGTGCGTGGTGAAAATCCAGAAGAGGACAAACCTCAGGAGTCCACATCTCTGGGAGAGTTGAAAGATCAAACAGGTGATTTTTCATTATTTTATTTTATTTTTATGGTAATAGAAAGTTACCGGTAATTAAGTCTTCTTAAGAAAAATAAGGAATGTCAGTATTCATTGTTCAATGTCAAAAATGCAAAAACGACTTGTGGCTTTTGAACGACTTTCATCAGTCAAACATCCAATACTTTCCCTGTCAGTCAAGCCACTAAGTTGGGCAGTTCAGCCCAACTTCTTTAATATGTGGGGGGAGAGAATGGGGTTTGACATTACTGGGGACTGCCATTGCAATGCATAGAAGAGCAGTAGGCAATGCACTGCCTCCATGCAATGCATGGAAGGCACCCATTATTCTACACCTAATAAGTGTTTGTTTATTTCAGTTATGTCAAAACGACCGGCACAATCTTGAGAAGGGAGCTATTACTCTTATTGGAAATCGGAGTTACCATGGCGTCATATTTTGCTAACAAGGACCCCATATTTCCCCATAAAAATGAATGAGAGAACACTCCTCACTAACTGCTGCTGTCAAGTTACATGACTTAGGTGTGTAGATGTCCCTGAAGAAAACAGAAACTCACTGTTGGATTTGTTTGAAACTCACATAAAGTAATCACCAGATAAATGTATAGAACTGATTAATGTTTGGAGCCATTTTGATTCAAGATGGCTGCCACGACTATCTCAGCAAACACAAAATTGACCTAACTCGGCCATTCTTTGAGATATTGAGCTGAAGTTAAGTATGGTTGTAGCTGAGAGCGAGTTGTAATACATTCCTACTGAAAATCAAATATCCAAGATGGCCACCTTGGTTAAAAGAGGAAAAAATATATAACTCAGCCATTTTTAAAGATACTGAGCTGAAATGTGGTATATTGGTAGCTGACAATGATCCCTAATAGAATCTGACTGAAAATCAAAAATCCAAGATGGCCTTCTAAGCAAAAAAGGAAAAATACTATAAATTGTCCAGTTTTAGTGATATTGAGCTGAAACTTGGTGTGGTGATAGCTGAGTGTTTCCTATCAATGCTTTATCAAAATCAAAAATCCAAGACAGCTGCCAGTGCTACATTTAAATGGCTTTAACTCAGCCTTTTTGGCACATCTGAAATTTGGTGAGGTTATAGCTGAGAACATTCCCTATCACATACTGAATCCAAATCAAAAATCCAAGATAAATTTGACAAATGCATGAACCAGTTTTTCTGCATTCAGATAATTGTGACCTCACACTTGTAGTAACTGGAGATTTGATTTCTGATGAGACTGGAGCAAACAACATCTTACTTGACCTTGATGAGTAAAGAAATTATTCATCCAAACTTTATGACTTGTGTGGTCAGCACATAGGTGTTACGTATTCAAAAGTTGAAGGAAGCTCTGAAACGAATGTGCACGTTATTGCAGATTTATTGTACATATAAGAAGAAAATTGGAGCTTACACAGACCTCTAGCTGATCACAATGTCTCACACACACATCTTCGAAGGCTGGGCCACGCATAAAACCCCCTGGGTGTCGTCATCGCCTCGTGGGACCGCCCTGGAACCGCCTTGGGACTGCCCTACGCTGACCACGTAGCCAGCCTCTCTGCCAATCAGCTATCAGCTCGATGTAAACACTAGTGTCGGGTCTGTTGAATGATGCAGACGTGTAACTGAAAACTCTTCCCTATTGAAAACAAAGCCCGGAAGAAAAAGGTTCCGCCTTGGGTCTCGTTTCACAATATATAGCAGAATACAGGTGCACACTAATTTTAGAACATAATAGATATAATACTGATAGAAATATATTTCAATTCCCGTTTTGACATGACAAACATGTCAACAAAATCCTATATGTACTATGTGTTAATGCAATTACAACTGTATACACATTGGAAATCTCTAACATTCCCATCCCGTAGTAATTCTACATCTAAGTTACCCACCCAGAGTATAAACCCCTTATATAAAAATAAGCATCAATACTAAATGGTAATAAAACTACGTCATAGAATATACTGTGACCATCAGAGCTTATATGCTGGAAACGTAACAAAGAACAAAGAAAAACAAATAAAAATAAATGTAATAAAGAACAAATAAAAACAAATAAATTAATAAATTAATGTAATAAAGAATAAACAAAAACAAACAAAAATAAATGTAAGAAAGAATAAATAAAACAAATAAAGATAAAAAATAAAAACAATTAGAAGAACCGAGCGGACTGTCCCTTCTATCAAAGACACGCCTCTAGTGTACGGAATCTATATTTCTGGTATGTGTTAACCTTAGCAAAGAATATGAACTAGTGGGGGCGTAGCCAGGTCAGACTACTTCTTCATCATCATAGACACCTGTAAGGGGTAGAACCTACACTACTCTGTTGACTAGTCTGATATCTGAGAAAAAGCTCATCAACAGCTCTTATTCAGATATGTCTGTAATAAGGGCTAAGACCACATTCAGAAAACTAACACTTAATCTATGTTTAATCTGATCAGAACAGAAAACACAAAAATCCTTCCATAACCTGTCAAACTCAATTATCTTATTCACATCCATATACTGTATATACATTATTCTCTGTACCAGAATGTTCTACCACAAACACACTTCCTATCAGTAGAATCCACTACTAGGCTGCTCTGATACTCCTTAACAAAGGTGCAGCTAAATTATATTCTCTAAAGCATTTCTAATTGTATCATTCAAATCTAAGAATCAAAATTGATGAAACTAAATTATATCTATGGAAAAGTAGTGAAAACCCTGTACACCTTTTTCAAAAATCTATCCAACACACAACTACTGTACTGCACATTCACATTCTGCCTTCATCTCAACAACCTTCAATCCTCCCTGGACCTCCTGGATCAAACTCACAGTCAGTCTTCACAGGCGTAAGAATAATCATATGTAATGTCAACATACAGAAGGTTTCAACAAATAGTGAGAAATCCTTGGTATATATTATTGATATTATTTGGTTAGTTAATGTGATTAGTTCTGCTCTGCTGTATGTTCCACAACCTTAACCTGTTGGATAAAAATGGTGATCGCATGTGCAAGGAAATAGATCTTCCCTTCATTGTCCACACTGCAACATTAAGCATTCATTCAACATTAATTAAACTGCTGAAAAGGGGCGAAATGTAAACCCAGTTAATCAGTTCTGCTCGTCCAGCACAACTGTTCGTCCAGCACAGCTGTGGAATCACGTGATTGTAAAGTGCATTTCCCCTTTTCATATAAATTATTCACAGCTGACAGGTCATCAGAAGTCCAGTAGAAACAGATTTAACCTGTAAATGAAGAATAACAAAGAGTCAGCATTAACTTCAGACCAAGGTGGGTTCAACAGAATCTTGTTGATCAACTATTATCCAACAATCTGTTTTGAGGCACTTTGTAAAATTATCGTTTGTAACTTTATTAAATGTATAACTGTTTGTAAGGACCGTTTCCACCTCTCATCAATGTATGAAGAGTTAAAACGTTGATCTAATTTGTTATTTAAAATGGTGTGTTTAACTACATTTTCCTTATTTCACTTCTGTTCTGCCCAAGTCTGGAAGTTGGAAATGTCTTAATAATTTAGTTTGAAAAAAGAAGAAAACTTCCACAGTGTTGATCTATCTGTATTTTATTTTGAAGGAGAATTTTGAGATGGCAGTGCATTGTGGGTAGTAACGGCAGTTAGAACCTTCCCTAGCAACAGCAGTTAGAATCTCTCCTAGCAACAGCAGTTAGGAAAACGTTTTTGCAGAGAGAAAGCCGTCTGTTAATGTGTAAATTTCACCTCCTGAGTCATCAATCTTTTCTTTCACCTCCGAAAGCAATGGCTGTAAGTTCAATCTGTGATCTGTTTGGTGTTATATGTTTTTATTAGAGTGTAGTTTGAGATCGTTTTCCAAGTGTGTTTATTCCAGTAATTAGCCATGTCCCAATGTTTTTCTTGTATAGTAATGATCGCGCTAATGTAATTGTTTCTGTTTTTGTTTGTAGTTTTACTCAACCGTTCATCGAGCTTCCATACCTTTGTAAAAGGCGTAATAAAGGAGCAAGATGCTCAGCTTCCTGGCTCATGAGAATTTGAGTTTGGCTTGCTGTTAATCTATGTTAACACACACAGCGTATTTAACACATAGTGATAACAGTACAGTGAAAAGCCATACCAGCAGTTGGTGGAAGATAAAACTTGTGACACAGCGATGGACAACGCTTATACCAAAAAAACAGATGAAATGGCTAACTCCGAAGCTAAGGCATCGTCAAAAGCTAGCTCGAGATCCAAACACTCTAGCTCTAAGCATTCATCCTACAAGTCGTCCTCAAATTCCAGCGTACTTGAAGCAGCCATCTTTGCACGAGCCTTTGCTGAAGCCACAAATGTGAAGGCTTCCTACGCTAAAAAGCAATTAGAAATTAAAAAGCAACAAGCAAATCTAGAGCTGGATTTTAACATGCTAGAGCTAGAAAAGGAAGCTGCAGCTGCTACGGCGCGAGCAGAGGTTCTAGAAGCTGCCGCAGCTGTTGAACAAAACAAGGAAGAGAGTGTAAAGAGTGCAGTCCCCCCACAAGTCGTCAGACAACGAACCATGGAGTACGTGCAACACCAAGCCCAGCCAAGGTCACATTCGTCTGAAGAGGAAATGCCTCAGGTCGAACCAGTATTGAAAGCATTATCATTCGACCCAAGGAGATTTGGTCAAACTCCTTCCCCACCGGTGCTCAAGAAAATGTATGTAAAAGATGAACCTTTTGACACACCAAGAGACTATGTCAGGCCAAACAGTTACCACAATTACCCACCTATGACTGACTTTGCTAAGTTCCTTGCACGCAGAGAGTTAATCACAACGGGGCTCTTTAAATTCGATGACACCCCTGAAAATTTCAGAGCATGGCAGTCATCATTTTTGAATGCAACTGAAGACCTAGACCTCACATATAGTCAAGAGTTAGACCTCCTAGTGAAATGGCTCGGTAATGAGTCCTCAGAGCATGTCAAAAGGATCAGAGCTGTTTATACCACTAACCCCAAAGCTGCCCTCCAGTTAGCGTGGGACAGGTTAGAAGAATGTTATGCTACACCAGAAGTAGTAGAAAATGCCTTGTTTAGAAAACTAGACAACTTCCCTTACCTTACAAATAGAGACAATGTAAAACTCAGGGAACTAGGAGATTTGCTCCTAGAGCTGTGTAGTGATACACCTAGCCTCTGATATTTCTGTCTTGACCTTCAAGTACACCTCTCCACATCTCTCTGAAACTCTAAGTGTTACACCTTCTTGAAGCCCTCAAGGAGACAAATTGACACTTATATTTTGGTTAACAATTATTATGAATTAATGGACACTAATTAATCAGATTGAACTTTCTCTTTAATGTGTGTTAATTCAGAATTGATCTACAGTATATTTTTGTCATTTTTAATGATGATCTGTTACTTGCATGACTGTGACCTTCTGCTGGTTTTATTTCTGCAAAAGCAAGCAAGACTCTGTCGCTAAGGCAGAAGTCAGGGTAAGAGCTGTTCTCTTGCAGCTTCTTTTGTGTTGTCTATGAAGTTAGACATAACATTTTCTGTGCTCACCAGCAGGCCACCTGGCTGTTTATGTAAACAGTTTTCCTGCTGTCCGTCAAGAGACTTTCTGCCTATGGGATCATACTTCCATCTTTTATTTTGTTAACCAGCCTGTAGCCGTTGAGGAGGTGGGGAGACCCCACCTCCCCCATATAATGGGCACTTCCTATTTGGAAGTTAGAGTTTCGAGGAGTACGAACTGTCAACCTGCTCTCTCCTCGGGGAAAGCTGGAGACGTCCCGGTCAGGTGTCAACGACCCACGTCTCAGCGGGGATCATAGTAAAGCCTTACTTTGATCCATTAATTCTCCTGGAAGAATTTGTTTTCTAAAGTTTTATTTTGAAAGTCAGTCTGTGCGCTTGACCGTTTGTTTCCTGCCGAGGGAGGCGAGTTCCTCGTATCGTGAATCAGCACACTCACTCACGCTGAAGTCCAACTGGACGGCCACTGGACAAACCCATCCACGTGTGTGTCCACAAACTTCTCCACTCTTGTCTCCAAGAGACGCACCTTCAACAGGTAACAGTCGTGGTGTGTTTGAGCGTGCGGGAGCCCAGCAGTCTGCTCGTGTGGGGAAAAAGGTGTCACCCAGTCTGGTTCAAAGTAACCAACTTTAGCTTAACTTAGCTTCCAGTATTCCTTCCTCCTATTTCTTATTTTTCATAAGCATTTAATTTGTCAAGTAATGTGCCAACAGTTAAGTTTTAATTGTCTGTTTGTTTTAATTTGAATTCTTGTCAACGTAGTTATTAAATCAGAGCTAATATCGATACAAATGTTTAATGTAATTTTTGTGATAGTTTCAATAAAAGGTCTATTTTTTGGTAGACCAATATAAATTGAAGTCTAAGCGTGAAATTACATTTCTGATTAATCACAGTAAAAAACAACTTAGTATCGGAAAAAGGAAGAACTCGCACTTTGGTGGCAGTTTGTGCAAGATTAAAGTCTGCTAAACTGCGCATCCAATAATGGTGGTCCAGTAAGTGTTTAAATACCTTACAAGCTTCATTATTATTCAATTACAATTGGTGGCTCGTCCGAGTTCCTGGAACGTTTATTAAGTTGTTTGGTGTAGCTTATTTTTGTTAACGGTGTTTGTTGGCATTAGTTTGCATCCTGGTTGTGGACTTATAGAGTGGTTTTGGCTGGTGAGTGTCTCAGAGATTGCTGATTGCGGCATTGTCTGGATTATTTTCCCGTTAGAATTATTTTTTCATTCACATTTGAACGTATGCTTGGAGCGGGTGCGTGATAAGTGTTTTGTCTGTGTTTGTGAGACGTTTCATTACGTGTCGCGAGGCTGCATGCATTTTTCATTGTTGTGACCGCCGTGTCACGATCCTGTTTCATTCTATTACATCTGCGATTTATTGTTGAAGGTCTGTTTCACACATATGCTGCTCCATTAAGTGCCTTTTTCTGTTACAACGTGTGTTGCCGAGGTTCGGGAAAACCCACTCCGCAAGGACCGGATGTATTCCGGTTCCGTTTGACGTAAAGTCCGCTGTTGTACACAGTAGCGCTGCCTTCTTTGGAAGGCGGGGGTTAGCCTGGTTGTGTTTTAGCTCATTGACAGTGTTCTCTGCGGTGTAAAAATACGCTTATTTTGTGGAAGAGAGTCCAGTACTTTGGGTCGAGCTAATGCTAAACGGTACAGAGACAAGATGGCTGCTTAAAACGCTGTGATTGGTCCATTGTGTGTCGCGTTCAAGAACGTTGGTTTCTGTAGACTCTGGTTGTCAGGTTCATTTTTGCACACATTTCTGACGGTTTATTTGTGTTGTTTGAGTTCTATGCGCGTGATATCGTCGAAGACTGGCTTAACCGCGGTGTTTTGCGATATTTATGACTGTTTTAGAATGTTGAAAAGTCCGTTCCACGCTTTTGTTCGACCGACCGCAGGTCCGTGAACACACCGCTCGAACGGCACGTCACTAGTGGGTGGCGTTAGGTTTGGAAGACACAATTTCCCATGAACACTTGGGTTTTAGAACTACAGTTCTGTCTTCGCTGTGATTGGTCGATTACGCTGTATGTGTTGACGCATGCGCAGTGGGTGAAGCCCCGCTCCTCGTCAAATTTCACTTGCTACTTGTCCCAGACGAGTTTCCGTGCTTGTTTGTCCATTACTGTCTTTGAAAAGACTGTTTAATCGCGGTGTTTTTGAGATTTTAGTGGGTGGACAGAGCCGGTTGCTCTGAAAAACTGCCGATCGCCATGTGACCAGGTCACGTGACACCGATTTTGCCGGTTTTATGAGGACCGACCTTATTTCTTTTAAACGCAGTTTAAAAGGTTTCACAGTTCAACCGATTTTGCTCACATGATTTCGTTTTTGTGAGCCTGGGTTCTAGAGCTTATCACGTTACGCTTTAGATCTGTCTGATTGATGCTTTTCATCCGTGTTGGATGTCTGTGTGGGCTGAAAGCTACGGCTGCGCTCACTGGTGATAACAGCGCCTCTATAGCGGTCAGATAGAGAAATTACAGTCGCTGTGATAAACTCACTTCCAGCGCTGTGACCCCTGCTGGTTACATTAGAAGACGCAGTCTTCCTGTAATGTGTACATGTTAACTGTTCCTGTTTTAAACGGGAAACATTTTGAGAATATTGTACTCACAGCACACTTTAATTTGATTTTCACATATAATCAAATGTTGATGGCAGAACAGTTACACAGATTTAATAGAGACTTGTCTGTTTTTGATAAGCCTTGACACTTTTATCATCAATTCTGTGCAAAACTACCTCTCTGTCCCTGTATTTTAAACTGCAAGTTTAAAATAACACACATGAGGCTTCTTTTGTCTTGGTTTTTCACAAAAAATCTCACAACGACAGCCGT
>JBBPBX010110875.1:0-10807 GCA_038048925.1 Garcialebias charrua | reverse complement strand
CTATATTTATAACTATATATATATATAGTATATATACATATAGATACCTATATTTATAACTATATATATATATATTATATATATACACAAATGAAAGAGTGGAGATCAGGTGGTTCTCTATGGACTTTAGATGTTTGGACAAGCTGACAATCTGGAGAAGCTCCACATATTTATTGACCTGACCCACTTAAGTGAAGACCAGATCAGTCACCTGGGCCCTGCTTGCTGTTCTGTTGCCCTGAAGGCTGCAGGTTAGGAAGAATTTGGAGTTAATTAAGTTCTGTTTAATTTCTGTCCAGTTTTATTAAAAAGTTATTTAAATCAAACTAAGTACACAACAGAGTATTTAACATCAGGGTGGATGCTCAGTGCTTTATTTATGGTTATTTAAGTGCGTTATGTAACGGTTTGATGATCCTTGTCACATATTTATTTAGGTTTTTTGTGTATTTATTGTCTAAATAAATAAATAAAAAAGATTTTGTCGCTGTGTTCTTTCAAATAGAAAATTATTTCACTGCATGTTCATGAAGAATCATCAATTTAAAGGTTTGCATGAAAACAGGGTGACTATGAGAACTGTTTGTTTTCATCAACTCCCCCTGTGAGCATCGAATCTCATTATGTAACAAAACCAGAATATGAACAAGTCCAGCTGTTTTCCTCTTCTTCGGACCGTAGGTCCCTCTGGGTGTAAATTCCTCGTCTGAAGACCATCGAGAATGTTTCAAAACGATGCGTAACACAGATAAAATGTCACACACTGCAGCAAAGTATTATAACATAACTTATTGAAAGGGTTATACATAATTTACGATACTTTATTACAAATACGCAAAGATTTGAGAAGGAAATAGTCGATCGGGTGACTGCGCCGACGCCATCTTAGAACTGTGTTTACAATGCATGCGCGTTCACGAGACAGGCCAAGCTGTGGAGGAGGAGCTAAGGAGGCGGAGTTTCAGGTCAGCCAGAGTGCAAGGGGGAGGAGGGAGAAGGGTTTCTGCTCGAAAATTTCCTAAGTTTCAGGGCTTTACAGAAACTGCAGACCGTGCCTTTAAGGAAAAAAAGTTTTTATAGTGAAAAAGTTTTTTTTCTTTATTCCTTGTTCTTGTTCTTGATTCCTTGTTCTTTATTCCTTGTTTTTTTAATTCCTTTTTCTTGTTTTTATTCGTTGTTCTTATTCTTTATTCCTTGTTCTTTATTCCTTGTTCTTATTCTTTATTCCTTGTTCTTTATTCCTCGTTCTTGTTCTTTATTCCTTGTTCTTGTTCTTTATTCCTTGTTTTTTTATTCCTTTTTCTTGTTCTTTATTCCTTGTTCTTATTCATTCCTTGTTCTTTATTCCTTGTTCTTGTTCTTTATTCCTTGTTCTTGATCTTTATTCCTTGCTTAAATATAGATGTTGTTTGTAAAAAAAACATTTGCCGTTTACAATCCATCCATCCATTATGTTCACCCACTTCTTTGTGCATTTATTATATACAACTCTTGTATTGTGATGTTTTTGCAGAAAAGGATCTACCAGAGCATGATGAAACTGGCCAACATTGTAAGTTATAACCTGTTTATGTTTGACCTTGACTGAAAGCATCGACGTTTGAATTCTCTGGACTTTTTTTTCTAACCAGCTGCTGTTTGTTTTTCAGGAGATTCCCGATAGCAACTACCTTGATGAACGGATTCTGTGCATTGAGACTTACGACGCATCCATTAGCTTTGTGGTTTCGATCATGAAGGTGGTGGCATCCATCGCTCCTTTGGAAAACTACTTACCACTCGGCAACAGGGTAACGACAACGCAAACGTCTATTTACGACTGAAACAATTTAAAACAAACACTTTCACTTCACTATTCCACCACCAGGTTTTATCATCCATTCTCTGTCCAGATGACACACCAAGTACCTTCCTACCTGTCTCTACTTACTGCTGCTGTAGTAGCCCAGTCTCCCCACCATCACAGACATTTACACCTCCAGATGCAGGAAAAGAGCCACCTGCATCATGAAAGACCTCACTCACCCAGCACACTCACTCTTTGCCCCACTCCCCTCAGGACGGAGGTTGAGGAGCATCAAATGTAGAACCACTAGACTGAGGAACAGCTTCTACCCTGAGGCTGTTAGACTCATGAATAAATAAAAATAAAATAAAAAATAAACACTGCAAAATATCACATTGTGCTGATGCTGATCTGTTTTCTTGTTGCTGTGTTCATCTGTGTTCATCTGTGACCATCTGCTCATACAAACTCATGTTCGTGCTGCTGTTTATTTCCACTATATTAGGCTTAGTGTATTACTAGTTGATGTTTTTCTTAGTTAATTCTAGATGTTATTACTGTTTTTCTCTTGCATTTGTTGTTGGATGTAACTGGGACCCCGTGTACATAATCTCGTTTTCATCACATGTACCACATGCGGTGCAAATGACAATAAAGACTCTCTGACTCTGACTCTGATAATACTGCTCTAAATTGCCTTTAAAAAGCGTTGTTTTTATTGATTGGCTGATTTTTGTATAAATCTTTGTAAAAAAATATGCTTGATGTAGTTAGTAAAATATATGAATAAATATATATCTGTATTACAGAAAGCAAAAATATACAAAAACATAATTACCGTATTCGCCGGTGTATAATACGCTCCTGTGTATAATACGCTTTGTCCAATTTTTGGGAATAAATCAGAAAAAAATGTACATTATACGCTTCGGTGTTTAATACGCGCTGACGTTGCAGTCTTTTTTATGGCCACTAGATGGCGCCAAACCCTCCCCGACGCCGACGTAACGCGTCATCCACCGCTGACGTTATGCGTCACCACACCGCTGAGACAACCCGGAAATGCGGTCCAGTGTGCAGCGCGAACTGAATTTCATTAAAATTTAACTACAGAAACGCCTAAAAATATACATGTATTTGTCAGCGGAATATATATGTTAACGTGTCTCTGTTTAATTTTTGTTAATAAATGATTACAAATCAGCTGAATTTAAAATGTAAACAACACGATGTGCACACACACACACACAACAGGCCCACAGGCCCGGTTTGGAGCGAGAGCTGAATTTAATTAAAATTAAACTACCGTACAGAAACACTTTAAAAAAAAAATTTGTTAGCTGAATATATATGTTAACGTGTCTCGGTTTAATTTTTGTTAATAAATGATTACAAATGAGCTTAATTTTGAACGTAAACAACACGATGCGCGCACCCAGACAGACAGAAACGGTTTGCTGCGCATCATTTAATTAAAATAAAACTACCGTACAGAAACACCTAAAAAAATTATTTGTTAGCTGAATATATATGTTAACGTGTCTCGGTTTAATTTTTGTTAATAAATGATTACAAATTAGCTTAATTTTGAACGTAAACAACACGATGCGCGCACCCAGACAGACAGAAACGGTTTGCTGCGCATCATTTAATTAAAATAAAACTACCGTACAGAAACACCTAAAAAAAATTATTTGTTAGCTGAATATATATGTTAACGTGTCTCGGTTTAATTTTTGTTAATAAATGATTACAAATGAGCTTAATTTTGAACGTAAACAACACGATGCGCGCACCCAGACAGACAGAAACAGTTTGCTGCGCATCATTTAATTAAAATAAAACTACCATACAGAAACACCTAAAAAAAATATTTGTTAGCTGAATATATATGTTAACGTGTCTCGGTTTAATTTTTTTTAAATAAATGATTACAAATTAGCTTAATTTTGAACGTAAACAACACGATGCGCGCACCCAGACAGACAGAAACAGTTTGCTGCGCATCATTTAATTAAAATAAAACTACCATACAGAAACACCTAAAAAAAAATATTTGTTAGCTGAATATATATGTTAACGTGTCTCGGTTTAATTTTTTGTTAATAAATGATTACAAATTAGCTTAATTTTGAACGTAAACAACACGATGCGCGCACCCAGACAGACAGAAACGGTTTGCTGCGCATCATTTAATTAAAATAAAACTACCGTACAGAAACACCTAAAAAATATATATTTCTTATTTTTCTACTGAGCTTAACTAAATGTGAAATCAGCTGGTCTGAGCTGGATTTTAAAAAATAGTTTGCCGATTTATTTCTTTACATTTAGCTAAATAAACGCTTAAAAATATTTCTTACCTGACTTTATAGCAGACAGGCTCCTGAGCTTAACCAAATGTGAAATCAGCTGGATTTAAAAATCTGCGGTGTGTTTTTTTTTATTTTTATTTTTTTTTAGAAGTCTTTTCATTTCATAACAAAATTAAAATACATAACATAACAAATAACATATCTTTAACTACAAAACATAGTACAGTATATATAAAATGAAAGGCAGCAGATGAAGAAAAAAATCTTATAATATTTGCTCCTTTGTTATCCAATAAACCGTTCAAATAAACATATTCAAAAAATTGTCAAAACAAGTAAATAACTCAAGCGATATTTCAAATATCTAACACTTTTCATGAAATACATTCATATATTTTTTTTTATCATATGGACTTTTACCAGTTTCTTAAATATTGAGATAGATTTAGCTTCCTTAACAGATAACTCTAAATCATTCCACAGTCTAACACCTTGAATTATGGTAGATCTTCCCTTCAAACTGGTTCTGAATTGCGGTTTAAGAAAAACATCTTTCCCCTTAAGATTATAATTACTGGATCTTTTCACATAATTATTTTGGATATTAGAAGGCAATGCATTATGATGCGCTCTATACATAAATGACAAGATGTTATAATCCACTAAATCAGGGAACTTCAAAAACTTCAATTCACAAAATAATATATTTGATGGATGACAATAATGTTTACCCTTGATAATTCTTATAACTCTCTTCTGTAATATAAAAATGGGCTTTGTAATTGATTTACAGTGAAATGAACAAATACATTAGAACATGACAACATACGAAGACTCAGAACCTAAAATATATAATGTTGAAAATGTGATTGATGCAAATTTTTTCCCTGTAATAAAAGATAGCGAATATTATAATGAAGAGCAGTTTAATGACATCAATATATCAAATGGAGTTCTCTCTATTATTCACTTTAATAGCAGAAGTATAAATGCAAACATATCCAAAATAACAGATTACTTAAAACAGTTAAATAGAACTTTTACAATAATAGCGCTGTCAGAGACATGGCTCAATGATGATAACACAAGTAATATTCACATCGAGGGGTATGAATTATATCATCAGAGTCAGAGAATCTTTATTGTCATTTGCACCGCATGTGGTACATGTGATGAAATGAGATTATGTACACAGGGTCCCAGTTACATTCAACAACAAAATGTAAGAGAAAAACAGTAATAACATCTAGGATTAACTAAGAAAAACATCAACTAGAAATACACTAAGCACTAATGTAATAGAAAAACAAAATCATTACAAACAGACAGCCGCACGAACATGAGTCTATATGAGCAAATGGTCACATATGAACACAGCAACAAGAAAACAGATCAGCATCAGCATGATGTGATATTTTGCAGTGTTTACTCTTATTATTTATTTATTCATGAGTCTAACAGCCTCAGGGTAGAAGCTGTTCCTCAGTCTAGTGGTTCTACACTTAATGCTCCTCAACCTCCTTCCTGAGGGGAGTGGGGCAAAAAGTGTGTGTGCAGGGTGAGTGGGGTCTTTCATGATGCAGGTGGCTCTTTTCCTGCATCTGGAGGTGTAAATGTCTGTGATAGAGGGGAGACTGACTCCGACAGACCTCTGTGCAG
Organism: Garcialebias charrua; assembly: GCA_038048925.1. NCBI lineage: Eukaryota > Metazoa > Chordata > Actinopteri > Cyprinodontiformes > Rivulidae > Garcialebias > Garcialebias charrua. The sequence goes on along the minus strand of JBBPBX010110875.1, from coordinate 5,047 downwards.
CCTTCACCACTCTCTGCAGAGCTTTTCTTTCCGCAGCTGTGCAACCTCCATGCCACACATTGATGCTGGAGCACAGGATGCTCTCCACTGCACACCTGTAGAAGGAGGTGAGGACCGGGCTACTCAGACCAGCTCGTCTCAGTCGTCTGAGGAAGTAGAGTCTCTGATGACCTTTCTTGATCAGGCTGGTGGTGTTGTTGGTCCAGCTGAGGTTATCATTCAAGTGTACACCCAAGTACTTGTAGCTGGAGACCACTTCCACTGCAGATCCACTTATGTTCAGTGGGGTGTGGGTGTGTTTGTTCCTTCTGAAGTCCACAATCATCTCCTTTGTCTTCTTCACATTTATGTGAAGGTTATTGTCTTTGCACCAGCTCTCCAGGTGTTCCACCTCCTGCCTGTAGCTGGACTCATCATTGTTCGTGATGCAGCCCACCACAGCTGTATCATCTGCAAACTTTACAATATGACAGCCTGGATGGGTGGCTGCACAATCATGTGTGAGCAGAGTGAACAGAAGAGGGCTTAACACACATCCTTGAGGAGAGCCAGTGCTGAGGGTTATGGTGGAGGAGGAGAAGTTGTGGATCTTCACGGACTGAGGTCTGTTTGTTAAGAAGTCTGCGACCCAGTTACAAATGGAGGGGCTTAGTCCAAGTGTAAATAGTTTGTCCATCAGGGTTTGGGGGATCATGGTGTTGAAGGCAGACGTGAAGTCCACAAAGAGCATACGGACGTATGAGTCCTTCTGATCCAGGTGGGTGAGAGCAGTGTGGACCACAGAGGAGATTGCGTCCTCTGTTGATCGGTTCTCACGGTATGCATACTGATGGGGGTCCACGTTCATGTTGATGGATGTTTTGATGTGAGTCATGACCAGTTTCTCAAAGCATTTTGCGACTATCGGGGTGAGGGCCACTGGCCGATAGTCATTCAGGCCAGTCACTGTGGAGCTTTTTGGGACTGGGATGATGGTGGCAGTCTTCAGGCAGGTGGGAACTGTTTCCAGGGCAAGTGAGGTGTTAAAGATGTCTGCCAGCACATCGCAGAGCTGATCAGCACATTCTTTTAACACTTTCCCGGGAATGTTGTCCGGACCGGTTGCTTTGTGAGGGTTGATTCTCTTGAGACTACTCCTCACTTCTGCTGCGGTAACGCTGAGACGCTCTTCATCCGGTGGTGAGGTGAGTCTGGTGCTGGGTGGTCTGTTTGGGTCCTCAAAGCGTGCATAAAACCTGTTGAGGGCATCTGGCAGAGATGGATCTCTGGGGCATTGTTCACTCCTTCCTTTATAGTCTGTTGTGCACTTTAATCCCCTCCACATGCTCCGTGGGTCTTGTGATGTGAACTGACCCTCAATTCTCTGTGCATACTTGGCTTTGGCCCTCTTGATTCTAGCAACCAGCTCGCTCCTAGTCCTTCTCAGCTCCTCTGAGTTTCTAGACTTGAAGGCAGTATTCCTGGCTGCCAGCAGGGTGCGAACTTCCGCATTTAACCATGGTTTTGTGTTTGGATAACATTTAACATATTTTTTGATGGAGACACTTTCTGAGCATGTGCTGATGTACCCTAGTACTGATGAAGAATATTGCTCAAGGCCAACTGATCCTCTGTTTTCAGCATCTCCTCTGAAGACACTCCAGTCTGTTCTTTCAAAACAATCTCTCAGCATGGGGCCACTGTCCTGGAGCCAGCACTTAACTTCCCTTTGTACTGGTCTGGAGCGTCTCAGTGGGGGGGAGAGAGCTGGAACCATGAAAACAGAGGTGTGGTCAGAAGCTCCTAGGTTGGGCCTGGGTATGGCCTTGTAACCCCCCCTGACGTTTGTGTAAACCTGATCTAGTGTTTTTCCTTCCCGTGTTGCTATGGTTACATGTTGATAGAGGTTTGGGAGACAGTCTTTTAAGCTCACATGGTTGAAGTCACCGGCTGCTATGCATAACGCTTCAGGGTTTTCATTCTGCAGTGAGCTGATAAGATCATGAACCTCCTGCTATGCGACATTTCCCTCAGCTCCAGGTGGGATGTAAATAACTGTGATAAAAATCTCAGTAAAGTCACGTGTGAGATAGAATGGTCTGCATTTCACTGTTATTTGCTCAACATCAACGGTGCAAGAGCTCCTTACAACCACACAGTCTCTGCACCAGTTTTTATTTACATAGACACACACCCCTCCTCCTCGTGATTTTCCCGTCACCTCATTGTTCCGGTCCGCTCTGAAGAAAAGTCTGTCATCAAGCTGATAAACAGAGTCTGGTGTTTCCTTTAAAATCCACGTCTCTGTCAGGCAGAACACAGAGCACTGAAGCATCTCTTCTGACTCACTCGCCCTCAAACGAAGTAAATCCATTTTATTGTCCAGCGAGCGGACGTTAGACAGGAAAAGTGACGGCAGCGGGAGTTTCCCGGTTTTAGCGTTTGCACGCAGCCTCACCACAGCCCCCGCCCGGCAGCCTCTCTTCTGAAGCCGAGAGCAGCGCTTTCTTTTCTGCCCGCAGGAACGCCCCCTCCGTTGCTTCCAGGTGGATGACTTTAACAGCTGCATTCTTCTGAGCGTAGATTTTATTTCTCCGCCGATTTCAGCTATATCCCGTGGCAAATCCGCTCCAATTCTCATCAGTTCGGTGCGGCTATATTTCACACGCATAATTTGTGCAATGTCAGGTACAGAGTCGTTATCAAAATTACTAAAAACTAAGAATGAGCTGGGAGCCCGTGAAGCTGCTGCTGCCTCCAGCGCGGCCATCTTGGTAAATCATATCATATGAAATATGATATGATATTCTATTCATATCATATCATATGAATAGAAATAATAAAAGAGGTGGTGGAGTCGCTCTGTTTGTCAATAATGAAATAAAATGCAAATTAAATAGTGAAATGTCAATAATAGTTGATAATATTATGGAAATGATAACCATAGAAATAATAAACAAAAACGATAAAAGCATAATAATAAGTTGTGTATATAGATCACCAGGAGCAAATATAGAGATATTCACGGATAAAATCTTGGAGCTAATGGAGAAGAATTTTAATAAAAATGTTTTTTTGTGTGGAGACTTTAACATTGATATGGGAAATAAAACAGATTCAAATAACATAAGCACATTTATAAACTCAATGTACAGTTTAAATATGTATCCATTGATATCAAAGCCAACAAGAATTACAACTCATAGTGCCACAATAATTGATAATATTTTCACAAATATAACAAATGGGGACGTGATAGGTGGTATCTTAACGACCGACTTAAGTGATCATTTACCAGTTTTCACAATCTATAAAAATGATCAAAGCATCACAAAAGCAGTCACAATGAAGAAAAAGATCATAAACACGTCAAAAAAAGTTTTGGAAAAATTGAAAGAGGATCTAGATAAACAAGACTGGAATGATGTGTATGTTGATGATGCGAACAGAGCATATGATGAGTTTATGAATATCTTGGAAGCTCTGTATGAAAAGAATTGTGTGCAAACAAATTACACAAAGAGAAATACGATTGATCAACCATGGATGACAAAAGGGTTGAGAAATGCTTGTAAAAAAAGAATTATTTGTATTCATGTTTCTTGAAATTGCGAAGTCAGAGCGCTGAAGAAAAATATAAAAAGTATAAAAATAAATTAGTAGGGATTATAAGGAAACATAAGAAAGAATATTATAGTAAATTATTAGATAAAAGTAATGGTGATATGAAAGCAACATGGCGAGTAATGAATAGTGTCCTGAAGAATCATAAAGCAAAAACTGGTATTTCAAAATATTTTGTAAAAGACAACGATGAAATTCATGATGAAAATGAAATTGTAAATGGATTTAATCAATATTTTGTGAATGTTGGATCAAGCCTTGCAGCTAAGATACCAAAAGTAGATAAAAATGTGATCCACTCAATTACAGGTTGTGCAAATAGTATTTTTCTAAATGGAACTAACAAAGAGGAAATAATGAATGTAGTAAAACATCTTACAGACAAGAGATCGAAAGACTGGGTGGACATGGATATGATGTTTGTGAAGGACATAATGAGCCATGTTATTGAGCCGTTCACATACATATGTAACTTATCATTTTCAACAGGAATATTTCCAGATAATATGAAAGTAGCTAAGGTCGTTCCTCTTTTTAAAAATGGTGATAAATGTGTATTCAACAATTATAGACCTATATCCTTGTTACCACAGTTTTCAAAAATTCTTGAAAAACTATTTGTAAACAGACTAGACCAATTTATAGATAAACAAAATATTCTAAGCAACAGTCAGTATGGGTTTAGATCAAAAAACTCTACATCAATGGCTCTCATGGAATTAATGGAACAAATAACTACTGCTGTCGATCAAAAACAATATTGTATCAGTATTTTTGTTGATTTAAAAAAAGCATTCGATACTATTGATCACACCATTCTCCTAGAAAAACTGAACAAATATGGTATTAGAGGACCAGCATTACAGTGGGTATCTAGCTACTTAAAAGATAGGAAACAATTTGTACAAATAAATGATGTAAGATCTGACCTCTGTAATATCACATGTGGAGTTCCCCAAGGCTCTGTACTTGGACCAAAGCTTTTTATTTTATATGTGAATGACTTGGTAAATGTGTCAGGACTCCTTAAATGTGTACTTTTTGCTGATGATACCACTTTTTTCTGTTTAGGTGAAGATATAGAACAAATGTTGGAATTGATAAAGACAGAATTTGTCAAGATACAAACTTGGTTTAAAATAAATAAATTATCATTAAATCTAGAAAAAACTAATTACATGATATTCGGTAATAAAAAGAAAACTGTTGATGTTCCACTCAAAATTGAGGATGTTGAGATTTGTAGAGTGAGTGAGGTGAAGTTTTTGGGTGTTATCATTGATGACAAACTGACATGGAAACAACACATAAATTCTGTAAGAATAAAAATAGCTAAATCGATAGCAGTACTGTACAAAGTCAGAGACCTATTGAATGATAAAGCTCTGTATTTGTTGTATAACACAATCATTGTTCCACACTTAATCTATTGTATTGATGTTTG
>JBBPBX010110874.1:0-10807 GCA_038048925.1 Garcialebias charrua | reverse complement strand
GTAGTTTATTTTAATATATATATACATACAGGGGTCCCCGACTTACGAGCGAGTTCCGTTCCTCCGACTATCTCGTAAGACGAAATCTCGTACGTCGGAACACAAAACACGTGTTCTCGTAAGTCCGGATTTTCTGTCGTAAGTCGGAAAATTTATGCTAGCGCTACTACGAACACTCGTTTTTCATCACAAACGTTCATACTAGTTCATAAACATGCTCAGAAACTTGTTTCCAAACGGTTAGCTAACACACTTTCATCTAAAAACACATAAAAGTGCTGTATTTTCTGTATGTTCTTTACAAATTTACTGCTCGTTCGCCAGCTCGTAAGTCCAGAACCTCGTATGTAAGAGCGCTCGTAAGTCGGGGACCACCTGTATATATATACTACTACTATATATAGTACCGGTAGTAGTAGTAGTTTACAGACAATTCCTAAGACATGATGTGCTGGGTGGGTCATCCTGTGATGTATCTTCACTGGCCAATCAACGGCTGCTGCCTGCTCACATCAAAATCGTCACCTCGGAGCAGTTCACTTGGATCCACAAACAAGGTGGTCCCATAAACCAGCTGAGTGGAGGTGTGTACCGGTAGTGGGAAGACCCTTAACTGTTGCGGTGTAGTGTGCAACCGATGAGAGTTGAGACAGTGTCAAAGTGCCATGTGGCCATCATGTGATGGACTGGTGACGTGTCCAGGTTTGACGCTGCCTGTCACCCAGTGACCGCTGGAGATAGGCACCAGCTCCCCTACATGAAAACACAGGTTAAAAAAATGAATGAGTGGTTGTTTTGTCAAATAGATACCAATAGTAGTATGTTATCAGCTGTTAACGGCGCATTTAGTCATAGTTGTTCAACAAACATTCTTACTAGTAATGCTTTTATGCCAACTAGTGGCACTTTTGACAAAAATAATTGGAGCAAAAGTTAACTATTTAGCCACGCCTGTTTCTTAAAACTGGTGAGCTATCACTAGTGGGACATAAATAAAACTAAAGTATTATACTATATATTATTTTTTAACCTCTGGTAACTTTTTAACATAGCCTCACTTCAAAAATGACCAGACTATTCTTTTAACACGATCCCAATATCTGATCAGCTTCAAATATCCACCACTGGGTCCCCAACAAGGCTTTTGCAATAAGGATGATATGTGTTAAATTATTAAATGTATACAACACTAACACAAAGTTGTACGGAATATAAAAAGCTAATTTAAAAACTGAGTATTGATGAAGTGTTATGAACTCCTGATACATGTATATGTGTAAGGTAATATTTAAAACCGTACATCACCACTGTTTCATATAAAGCAGGTATTTTGTCTAAAATATAATAAAATTATTGCTGAAAATGCCCCAGGCTACCCTGGAAGGGTTACAGCTCACTACTGCTACTTACCGGGACTCCTGCAAATAATCACAGATGTTCCCCCACTTCAAACATGCTGGCATCTGTGGGCAGCTGTATGGGCAGGAGGGGACATTGGCTGTATTCCCCTGAATGGTGAACACCGGTGGCTGGAATCCATAGACAGTACAAATGGGGACAGACCAGTGGCAAAGGATGGTAGGGAGTTTGACGCATGCATCACCCTGGGAAGGTGAAGCAACCACTTGGTTGGATGATCTCCTCACACAGGAGCCAAAGCTCTCACTTTGTCCATCATGCTGTAGGTGAAAACCAAAAGAAATGCTGACATAAATGCCTAGAAGATTACATAACTCCCTCCAAAACTGAGAAATGAACTGGGGATCCTGATCCAAGACAATGTTAGCAGGCAGACCATGGAGGCAGAACACCTCTAGGACCAGGACCTCCCCAGTTCCCTGGCACATGGTAGTTTCTTTAAGGGGATGAGGTGAACCATCTTAGAAAGCCTATCAACAATGGTGAGGATGACTGTGCTATCATAGGAGGAGGGCAATCCAGTGATGAAATCCATAGCGATGTGGGACCAGGGTCAGGAAGGGATTGGTAGTGGTTGCAGGAGGTCGTCGGGAGGTCTTGGCCTGGGAACACTGATGGCAAGAGGAGATGAACTCCTTGACATCCTTGACCACGTTTTCAGAATCTGTTGGAATCCTGGCAAAAACCAATGCAGATCTGTTCCTGTCTTTGATTTTATACGTCTACCTTATAATGTTTTGCTAGTTTTTTGATACTTTGTAAAAAAAAAAAAAAAAACTTTCTTTTGTTTTTTTTTCTCTCTTTTGTTTTCTATTGTTTATTGTTTGTTTGTTTATTGTTTATTGTTTAAGGAAATTATACCACTGCTGTTCATTGTTCTTTAGTTTTAGCAGGTCGCTTTCGTAAATGAGCCCTTGAGGTTCAAAAGATTTACCTGACTAAATAAAGGTTGAATGAATGAATGAACGTTCCTCCACCAAAACTGGGCCTTCACCACTGCCAGTCTTGTTAATGCCTGGATGACAGATTAGTCGAGACTTATGGCAGAGCTCAAGGTCATTTTTCATGTGGTCCTCCGTGATGAATACACAATCCCTGGGACAGTCAGCAGGTGGTGGATGGTCATGGTAAATGGATGGACTGTACTTATATAACACCTTTCTATCACTGCCTACTTGACCAACAGAACATTCTCTGTCATGTTGGACACTCTTTCCTCCTCCACTGCCGTTCTCTCTTGTGGTGTGCCGCAGGGTTCTATTCTTGGTCCTCTCCTCTTCTCACTGTACATGCTGCCTCTTGGATCAGTAATAGCCAGACATAATTTTTCTTTTCACTGCTATGCTGATGATGTACAAATTTATTTACCAATGAAACCAAAAAACAGCAGTCTTCTCACCCCATACGCTGATTGTATTAACGACATTAAGCAGTGGCTTCACCGTAATTTTTTGTTTTTAAACGAAGGAAAGACAGAATGCATCTTCTTCGGTGATGATGCTCCCTGTAACTTTGGGGCTCTAACTTCCAAATGCAGACCAACAGTTAAAAACTTGGGGGTGACATTTGACAAGGACTTAAAATTTGATAAACAAATAGCGTCTGTAGTCAAGGCCTGTTTTTATCAATTACGTCTTTTATACAAAGTTAAACCTTTTTTAAATCGTTTTGATTTAGAAAAGGCCATTCATGCTTTTATCACCTCAAGGCTAGACTACTGTAATTCCCTGTATGCGGGAATCTCCCAATCCTCCATTAGACGCCTTCAATTGGTCCAAAATGCTGCAGCTAGACTTTTAACCAACACCTCCAGACGTGAACACATAACCCCTGTTTTATTTTCTCTCCATTGGCTTCCAATTGATTTTAGAATTAAATTCAAAATTTTATTATTCACTTTTAAAGCACTCAATGGTCTTGCCCCACTGTATTTGACTGATCTTGTAACTGTCCGTGAATATAGGAGAACACTGAGATCATCTAATACATTTCTCCTGTCCATCCCAAAGTCCAACTACAAACGTTGGGGTGACCGGGCCTTTTCTGTCGTTGCACCCAGTCTCTGGAATATGCTACCTCTGGACTTGCGCTCCATCACTCATATGGAGTCTTTTAAATCTAATCTTAAAACCTTTTTATTCAGGCAGGCTTTTAATACTTAGTAGTTCTTTGACATTCTTGTTAGGTCTTAATTGTTTTTAATTTTTTACTGGCTGTTTTTTATTGTTATTTTTTATTGTTTGTTTTATTTCTGTATTGTTCAGCACTTTGTGCACCTTCTGGCTGCTGAAAAGGGCTCTATAAATAAAGATTGATTGATTGATTGATTGATCTTATCAGGATATTCAAATCACTTTACACTACAATCATTGTCCTATTTACCCATTCATCCAGCAGTATACTATATCTATACAAAGAATAATCAGTGCTTTATCACATTATACACTGATGGAACACACATTGGAAGTAATGAGTGGTTCAGTGTCTTTGCCAAGGACACTTTGGTATGTGACTGCTGGTGGAATAGGACCCCCAACTCTTGCATTGGAGGATGACTGCTCTACTTTGTAACTACTCGGCCATAGTTGCCCAAATTCTGTAAGTCAAACAGAATCAGATGAGCAGAACTAATCAAACATGGGGCAGACGAGGCAGAGAATCCTGGAAACAGGCCTAAGGTCGAGACAAGGATATCAGGCGTGGGCTTGGAATAAACGCTGGGCATCTACTGGCAAAAAGTGTTTGATAATCTAGCAGAGACTTGGCGTGGATAGCACTTTTATATAGAGCGGGCAACAGGTGGTGAACATGAGTGTGACTGCGGCAGAGAAGTGGGCGTGGCAGGCGGCACAGAGAGGAGATCATGATGCACTGTGATTTTTTTTAGATTGGAGCAGTTTCATAACGCCTGCAGTCCACTTTGGTTTTTGATACATTTAGATTAGGTGTTAGCTCATCGGCATGTTAATTAAACTTTGTTTCTCCAAAGGGAGGTTTACCTACAACAGGTAAGATACCAACGCTTTATAACTTTTCCACAGAATTTCACTCCAAAATTACTCAATTATTTAAAATAAACGATGGTTTAAAATTGTCATTCCAAAAGCTACCGGTACTGTCTGCAGTAGTTCTTTTAACTGTCCCAGCAGATGAAGGGTTCTCTTCTCTGGACTCGACTCAGTTCATCTGTGTGACTCCGTGTAACTGCTTCCTGTTTGGATCGTCTTGTAGTGATCATGTTTTTACAACTCACTGCTTCAGAACAGTTCCTCTGGACTCTTCTCACCTTTGTGTTCCCTGATCTTTCATTTGATCTTTTCAACGAGCCACACCTACACAGACTCTGCTCTGCTTTCTGTAGAACTTCAGCAGGAGTGTAAAGAAAATGCTCACATACGTCTTCAAGTAGGCGCATTGATTCTAACATCTGGAACAGCTGGGCTCGTCTGTCCAGCTGCCCTCTAAGTCTGTATGCGCTGTCATCTGCAAGAGTTTTTTAATCTGTGAGAGAAATGTTGCTTCACCATACATTATTTGGAATTAAAAGACAAATAGGGGCCGATAACGTTTTTGTCTGTCTCACTGGACAAAATCTACTCATTCAACCTTTATTTATTCAGGTAAATCTCATTGAGCCTCGAGGGCTCATTTACAAAAGCGACCTGCTACAAACTAAAGAATGATGAACAGCAATGGTAGAATTTCCTTAAACAACAAACAACAGAAAAAACATAGGAGAGAAATAGAAAGTGAAATGCAAAGTATCAAAACTAGCAAAACACCACAAGGTAGATGTACAAAATCAAAAACAAGAACATATCTGCAATGGTTTTTGCCAGGATTCCAAAAGATTCTTAAAACCATTTAGAGAGGTCAGGGCCGAGAGCTTCAAATCTTTTTGTAAGATATTCCATGAAGCAGGAGCAGAGTAGGAGAAGGCCCTTTTTCCAAGTTCAGTCCTCACTGACGGAACACTGCAGGTAATCATGTCCTGAGAGCGCACACTGTAGCTGCACTCACGCAAAGACATGTAGGAGGAGATGTATGAGGGCAGCAGACCAAGAAGTGATTTAAAGATGAAAATGTACCAGTGGAAGAGTCTGCGTGAGGTTAATGATGTCCAGTTAACCAGTGAATACAGGGTGCAGTGGTGGGTACGATAATCACAGCCAGTTATGAATCTTAGTGCACCATGATAGACAACATCCAACATCCGCAGGGTGCTTGTAGGAGCATTCATGTAGAGAATGTCACCGTAATCAATGGAGGGAAGGAAAGTCACAGATACAAGGCGTTTCCTAGCATTCAGTGTTAGACATGATTTATTCTGAAAAAGAAACCCAGTTTAACTTTCAGTTTCTTTACTAGGTTTTCCACGTGGAGTTTAAAAGAGAGATGTGAATCGACCAGGATACCCAAATATTTATAGGAATCAACAAACTCAATTGGGACACCATTTGATGATAAAATCAGAGGAAGATCTGCTGGGACCGACTTCCTGAAACATCCCTTTTGTTTTATCAGCATTTATTACAAGTTTGAGACGGAACAAATCTGACTGGATGGTGTCAAAAGTGGATTGCAGAGACTGAATAATTATTGGAGTTAGTTCAATTTACAATGGCTACAACAGCTAATTAATGTTCGCTAACACACAAATGGCGATAACTCAGTCAATTTTACTTATAATGAGCTGAAATTTGGTGTGGTAGTAGCTGAGAGTCATCCACAACACATATTCTGAGTGTGGCAGCCATGCATAATGATCTGTTCAGTGATTGGACTAAAACAGTTAACTGTTTTTTTTTTTTAACCAACATGAGAAATGACACTCAGGCCTGAAATGTGTGGGTGACGGGCATTTTTCAAAGGAATGACACAAAACTTACAAATGCTTTTTCAAAAGCAGATTCCTCATTAAAAACACAAAGTTTAGAATATCTAGTGGGCTTGTTAGATTTTTGTCCTGTCACATTGTGCCTCAAACATTAAATATGTGTAAGAAATGTTCTAAGGAGACTATTACCTTTTTCTTTTCTACTTGACGCGTTCACAGGTTGGATTTAGTAAATCAGTAAAAGCAGCTCCTGCACCAGCCACTAGGGAGCACAAGCCAGTGTATCTCTTGTGCCGGTCCCAATGGTGAGGGTTGTGTCAGGAATGGCATCCGATGTAAAACACTTGCCAAAACCATAATGCGAGTTCATCAAAGTGAAACCATACCGGATCGGTCGAGGCCCGGGTTAACAACGTCCGCCACCGGTGCTGTTGACAAACAGGGTGCCGGCGGAAATTGTACTACTGTTAGTCGAAGACCCCGAGGAGGGAAACGTGTCAGGAGACAGAGGGAGAGGAGGAAAGTGAAGAATGTAGGACTGAGGGTTGCAACTCTAAATGTGGGGACAATGACAGGCAAAGGTAGAGAGCTGGCTGACATGATGCAGAGAAGAAAGGTAGATGTTTTATGTGTCCAAGAGACCAAGTGGAAGGGCAGCAAGGCTCGCAGCATTGGAGCAGGGTTCAAACTGTTTTACCATGGTGTGGATAGAAAGAGGAATGGAGTAGGGGTGGTCCTGAAGGAGGAGTTGGCAAAGAATGTAGTAGAGGTGAAGAGAGTGTCAGATAGGGTGATGTGTCTGAAGGTAGAAGTAGAAGGTCTGATGCTAAACATAGTCAGTGGTTATGCTCCACAGGTTGGATGTGATGGGGAGGAGAAAGATACATTTTGGAAAGATTTGGATGAAGTGATAGAGAGTATTCCCAGGGAGGAAAGAGTGGTGATTGGAGCAGACCTGAATGGACATGTTGGTGAAGGAAACAGAGGGGATGAGGAAGTGATGGGTAGGTTTGGTGTCAAGGAAAGAAACCAGGAAGGACAGATGGTGGTGGATTTTGCCAAGAGAATGGAAATGGCTATAGTCAATACCTATTTCCAAAAGAGGGAGGAACATAGAGTGACCTATAAGAGTGGAGGAAGGAGTACACAGGTCGACTACATTCTGTGTAGAAGAGGAAACCTGAGGAGATTGGAGACTGTGGTTGTGGCAGGGGAGAGCGTGGCCAGACAGCATCGGATGGTTGTGTGTAGAATGACTGTTGTTGCGAAGAAGAGAAAAAGAGTAAAATCAGAGAAGAAGACCAAATGGTGGAAGCTAAAGAAGGAAGAATGTTGTGAGAAATTCAGAGACGAGCTGTTAAAGGCTCTGGGTGGTAAGAAAGAGCTTCCAAGTGACTGGGCTACTACAGCAACAGTAATTAGAGAGACAGGTAGGAAGGTACTTGGTGTGTCATCTGGACAGAGAATGGATGATAAGGAAACCTGGTGGTGGAATAGTGAAGTGCAGGACGCCATTCAAAGAAAGAGATTAGCCAAGAAGAAATATGACAGTGAGAGGACTGAAGAGAGGAGACAGGAATATAAGGAGATGGGACATAGAGCAAAGAGGGAAGTAGCTAAGGCAAAGCAGAGGGCGTACAATGAGTTGTATGGGAGACTGGACACTAAAGAGGGCGAGAAGGACTTGTACCGATTGGCAAGACAGAGGGATCAGGCTGGAAAGGATGTGCAGCAGGTTAGGCTTATTAAAGATGGGAATGGGAATGTTCTAACAAGTGAGGAGAGTGTGATGGGAAGATGGAAGGATTACTTTGAGGAGCTAATGAATGAAGAGAATGAAAGAGAAAGAAGAGTGGAGGTCATAGAAACTGTGGACCAGGAAGTGGGAAAGATTAGTGAGGGTGAAGTCCGGAAAGCTTTGAAAAGAATGAAGAAGGGGAAGGCAGTAGGACCTGATGACATACCAGTGGAGGTTTGGAAATGTCTTGGAGAGGTGGCAGTGAGGTTTTTGACTCAAATATTTAATGGAATATTTGAGGGTGAGAAAATGCCTGAAGAATGGAGAAGAAGTGTGCTGGTTCCCATTTTTAAGAACAAGGGTGATGTACAGAGTTGTAGCAACTACAGGGGAATTAAGTTGATGAGCCACACGATGAAGATCTGGGAGAGAGTTGTGGAAGCAAGACTTAGACAAGAGGTGACTATCTGTGAGCAGCAGTATGGTTTCATGCCAAGAAAGAGCACCACAGATGCCATCTTTGCTTTGAGGATGTTGATAGAGAAGTACAGAGAGGGTCAGAAAGAACTCCATTGTGTGTTTGTGGATTTAGAAAAAGCATATGACAGGGTGCCAAGAGAGGAGGTGTGGTATTGCATGAGGAAATCTGGAGTGGCAGAAAAGTATGTTAGACTGGTACAGGACATGTATGAAGACAGCAGGACAGTGGTGAGATGTGCTGTAGGAGTGACAGATAGCTTCAAGGTGGAGGTGGGATTGCATCAAGGATCGGCTCTGAGCCCCTTCTTGTTTGCTCTGGTGATGGACCGACTAACAGATGAGGTCAGGCAGGAATCCCCATGGACTATGATGTTTGCAGATGACATTGTGATATGTGGTGAGAACAGGGAACAGGTGGAAGAGAACTTGGAGAGGTGGAGGTATTCACTTGAAAGAAGAGGAATGAAAGTCAGCCGTAGTAAGACAGAGTACATGTGTGTGAATGAGAGGGAGGCCAGTGGAACAGTGAGGCTACAAGGAGCAGAGGTCACAAAGGTGCAGGACTTCAAGTACTTGGGGTCCACTGTCCAGGAAAATGGGGAATGTGGTAAAGAGGTGAAGAAGAGAGTCCAGGCAGGATGGAGTGGATGGAGAAAAGTTTCAGGAGTGATTTGTGACAAAAAGGTGTCAGCAAAGGTCAAAGGAAAAGTTTACAAGACAGTGGTGAGACCAGCTATGTTGTATGGTCTGGAGACAGAGACATGGACAAAAAGACAGGAGAAAGAACTGGAAGTAGCAGAAATGAAGATGCTGAGGTTCTCCTTAGGAGTGACAAGGATGGATAAGATCAGGAATGAGATCATCAGAGGTACAGCACATGTTGAACAACTGGGAGATAAAGTTAGGGAGGCCAGACTGAGATGGTTTGGACATGTCCAGAGGAGGGACAGTGGGTATATTGGTAGAAGGATGTTAGAAATGCAGCTGCCAGGAAAAAGACAGAGGAAGGCCAAAGAGGAGATATATGGATGCAGTTAGAGAGGACATGAAGGTAGTTGGAGTGAGGACAGAGGATGCAGAGGACAGAGTGAGGTGGAGGAGGATGACTCGCTGTGGTGACCCCTGAAAAGGGAAAAGCGGAAAGAAGAAGAAGAAGTAAAAGCAGATCCTGCTTGTATCCCTAGTACAACAAGATCCAGATTACACAGTGCTCCATTCTTCTGAATGAACTACTGATTGCATGTACATGTAAATCATGTGTCAGTCACAGGGGAGAGTTACAGCTTCATGACGTCTTGCACTGTGGATCAGAGGCGAGAGCGGTGCACGTAAACCTGCTCAGCACTCAGAGTGAGGACTCAACACAGTAATGGTCAAAATCCTGTTTGTGTAAATGTGTGTTGGATAATAACTGCTTCATGATTAAATTATATTGCACCAGTTTTTACTATGTTGTTATTAAAACGTGGAACGCTTCAGTTGTGTCATCAGTTTTGTTGTTTCTTTTGTTGTGCCACAAAAAGATTGAAACTCCTCCAAAGTTCTTCAAGTTAACCGAGTTGCTTTTTCATTTTTTGTTTTATGTTTTTAAGGAGGTGTGAGCAGCTGCTGCTGATCAGATGTGTTTATCGACTGGACATCATCAGTGTGTGCAGCTTTACATAAGCAATCTTTTCAGTTTTATCCATCCATCCATCATCTTTACCCGCTTCTTCCCTTTTGGGTCGCAGGGGTCACTGGTGTCCATGTCCAGACATCACCGTACGAGAGGCGGGATACGACAGGTCTCCAGTCCATCACAGGAACAAACGAGACAAACAACCATTCACTCTCTCACTCACCTAGAGACAATTTAGAGTTACCAATCAGTCTAACATGCATGTTTTTGGTCAGTGGGAGGAAACTGGAGTACCCGGAGGAAACCCATGTATGCACAGAGAGAACATGCAAACTCCACGCAGAACATCTCCTGATGCATGCTCAATAATCCAGGTAGAAAAATCTAACAAAGTCAGTTTCCTTTTTGATAAAAGACAAAATGTTTCTAGTTGTTTTTGTTCATCCATCCAGAGGACCTATTGTTAGCTCCACCCACATAGGACCCTGGCCAGGATTTGAACTGGCAACCTTCTTGCTGAAAGGCAATAGCTCTACCAACTGAGCCACCGTGCCACCCCGTCAGTCAAAGTCAAAAGTCAAAGTCATCTTTATTGTCAGAACTGCAAAATGTACAGGACATGCACAGGATTGAAATTGCATTTCTCTCTGTCCCTCGGTGCAATAGTAAACACTTAAACACTAAAACACTAAAACATTTAATAAACATAAGCATA